>PVJH01007069.1:0-95903 GCA_004026705.1 Nesogale talazaci | reverse complement strand
TGCACCTGACTCGCCTCACCTTGTTCTATCCAACTTCTTTTTGTTTTCATGATGAAGAGCGACATGGAAAGACAGTAATTTGATGAAGTAGAAGAGGTGAAGAAAAAAATGAGGGAGCTGCAGCCAGCCATCCAAACGGATGAGTTTGAAAAACTTTTCCAAGAATGGCATCACAGATTTGGCAAATTTATTAAGTGTATTGGAAAGTGCTTTGAAAGTGACTAGGGTGTTTTGTGAAAAAATTTAAATGAATAGCACTGAAAAAATTCCATTTGGGGGGGATGAACCCCCTCTTTTATGTATTAAGCAGAGGATCACTCCTTCAACCAAAGTACTTAATATTTCAATGATTTTTCAATATATCAGCTAACATCTTTAACCATTTCTATGAAAATGTTGAACATGAACACTCTCAGCTCAGTGCTTACTAACATGCATTTTGTTTGCTTACCAAACATATTTTAAAAAGTATAGTTATTTTCTCTTTCATTTCATGTGTCACTGAAATCTTCCTAGGACTCTTATGTGATTTTTTCCTTGAGACAATAAATTGATAATTCTAGTCAAAAGTGAATAAATATTTTAAAATATTTTATATTTACTGTTGACCTATCCACAGTGAATCAACAGCTTCACTTAAAATAAATATATGAGTTATACTCAGAATGAGATTAATCCCTTGATTATCACAATAGAGAAGACACAATTAAACTGCTGTTAAAAATCAAACTCATCCTAGGTTTCAGCTAATTTCCAATGCACATTTAAATTAAGCACAGATACAACCAGGCAATTGTATCCAGATATTTGGATGAACAAATATGTTTTGGTAACATATTTAAATTTGTTATTTTGTGAGGAGTTTTAGTTCAGGGGAAAATAGACAACTTTCAATCGGTGATATTATTTTTACATACCTATGGCATATTTAGACCACATTGTCACTGAATTCCTTTAGTTTGTAACAACTAGAACAATAATATGATATCAATTTTCACCTTTAAGGTGCAATAATATAAGCAATTTATATACATTTTGTGTAAAAATTTATGTTTTGTATTCCTCAAATTTAAAATACACATTAACTTATATGTATATTGAACTAAAATTTACTTATAATAAAAAATTGGGCTGAAATAAAAAATGATCATAGTGTGAATGTTTAAATTAATTCAGAACCCTTTCAAGAAGTAATTTGTTCACAATCTAAAATGTTATTGTTTTTATTTGGTTAGCATATGAAGACTGTTTTTTCAAATGTCTCCATAGAAGTCTGAAAGATTTTATCTGCAAAATATTTAATGATGCAGAAAGCAACAAAGGAGAGGGAAAAAATACTGTACCAAAAAGAAATAGTCAATGGTCACCCATTCCAAGAGGTAATATATGAACAGGAATCGTCCTGAAGGAAGAAGTCCAAGTTGCTTTGAAGGCATTTGTTAAGAGCAAAGTTAAAGGAATTGACAAACTAACCATTGGCATGCTTCCAAAAAAATTGATGAAGCACCGGAATGCCTCTCTCATCTAAATTAATGAACTTGAGATAGCTTCCTGATCAACATCCTGGAAGAGATTCATATTTGTACCCATTCCATAGACACTCTAAAACCAACAGAACTTGCAGATGATACAACAGTAGCATTGCTATCTCGTTAAGTACAATCTTGCTGAAGATCGAGGTTTGCAGCAGTACATTGACAGGGCTGCCGGAGGTTCAGGCTAGATTCAGGAGACGACATGGATCAAGGGGCATCATTACTGATATCAAATGGGTCTGACTCAAAGGGTGGAGAATACCAGAAAGATCTTTTTTTTTTCTAAATTGACTTTGCAAGACTTTGGGTTTTGTGGACCATAAAAAACTAAGGAGAGCCTTGAGAAGAATGGGAATTCCAGAATACTTCATTGGGCTCATAGAAACTTGCACATGAATCAAGAAATTATGATAAGAACCAAACAAGGAACCACTGCATGGTTTAAAGTCAAGAAAGGTGTGCTTCAGGAATGGATTCTCTTATTATATATTCAGTCTCTATGCTGAGCAGATAATCTGATAATCAGCAAACTTTTGAGGCAAAAGAGCCAATACTATCCATCACAATTTAAAAATAATTCAAGAGCCAGAAATATACTTTTACAAACATGTAATCACCATTATCTAAATAATATTTTTTCGGTTTTACTTCAGAGCCATATGTACATACTGTAAGAACCTTGTATAGATCTTAGGCCACAGTTTGCGTTTCCTGGAGCTGAACTATATGAAGAATGCAACATCAGAATTAGAGGAAGGCTTATTAGCAACCTTAATATGCAGATGACACAATCCTGCGTGCTGAAAGTAGAGGCCTTGGAGCACTTGCAGCCTTCAGTAACAATTGTGACTCAATATAAAGAAAACCCAAAATTCTCACAACGGGCCCAATAGGTAATATCATGATCAAAGGAGACTAAATTGAAGTTGGCAAGGATTTTATCTTGTTTGGATCCACAACCAATGCCCTTGAAAGCAGTGGGCAGAGAATCAAAAGATGCAAAATTGTTAGTGTATTGAACAACACGCATGTTAATTTGTTGAAGATTAAAGTGCACCTGACCCAAGCCGTGATATTTTCAGTTTCCTCATGTGCATGTAAAAGATCAACACAGATGCATTTCAATTGTGATTCTGGTGAACAATATTAAACGTATCATGGACTGTGAAAATAACTAACACAACCTTCTTGTAAAAATACAGCCAGAATGTTCCTTAGAAGCAAGGATGTCAAGGCTGTTTCCTTTATTTTGGACGATATAAGAAGAAAGCACATCATGGACATCATGGAAAGGACATCATGGTTGCCAAAATGGAGAATGGAGGAGGAGGAGGAGAAGGAGAAGGAGAAGAAACTTGACAGGATAGATAGACACAATAATGCAACAATGGACTCAAACTAAACAATTAAGAGGATGGTGTTTTGGTCTCTTATTCATAGGGTCGCTATGGATAGAATCAACGCAATGGCACCTCACAATAACAACAGATTATATGCTCCTTGTTAGGGGGTGTCTGTACTTTATTATTTTTGTCTCATGTTTTTATTTAAATCTCTCCATTATAATATTCCAGGCATCTTATTGGAAGTTTTTCCATATTTTTCTTCTCTTAAAGCATCACACACAAAAAATCTATTCAGTAAATATTAACAAAGTCCAGATTTACATATAGGACAATTGAAACTGGTAGAGGATAGCTGAAGCACTTCCTTGAAGTCTTAGCAGTCTGCTATTAGTGCCAACTTTTTATCTTTTTGCTTCTTGTGGAATTAATACGACTTTCCCTCAACTCTGTTGAAGTTTTACCAAATATTATAAGCTGTTTGCCAGCACTTGGTAGGAGATCAGATGCTTAGAGATATTCTCTCAGAAAGCTCCCCAAAAGGTAGGGCTGACTGCCTGCTGTCAGGACAATGGGTCACTTCCCCTGCAAGCTTTGGCTAAATCAAGTCTCCAGCTCGAGGGCAATGACGGTTAGGCCGCCATCATGCATATGAGGTCTGCGCATCTTGTCACAAGTGGCACACAGGTACTTCCCTTTCCCATTGTGTGTATATCCCTAAGTCATCCCCCTCACTGCTGTCTGACCTATAGTGCAGCCCCTTCCTATGACATGTGGTCACCTGTACTCAAATTGATAGAACCCTGGGTCAGCAATAAAGAAGCTCCCTCGATTGCCTCTCCTCCCCCAACTCCTCTCCCTCACCTCCCTCTCACCTCTGTTCCGTCTCCCTGGGTCCTCTCTTCCTCCTGCCCCCTCTCTCTACACGCGGACCACCAAGTGGGGCTGAGGTGAGCATGCTACCACGAAACGTGTCTAACTCCATTATTTCTCATATTTTCTATGACTTTACCATAATCTTTACTTATTATCACTCTACAATTGTGCCTACCGGACCTGGGATGATATGTTAGTGACTGGCTACCCTGAAGGACTTTTCGTGTTTTTTTCAGCCTCTCTTAATTGTTTGGGTCCCATTTGGGGAGAGAAAAATGACAGAGAGAGAGAGAGAGAGAGAGAGAGAGAGAGAGAGAGAGAGAGAGAGAGAGAGAGAGAGAGCCTAAGTAAATGGGGCCACTCAGTGTGTAGTTGAAAATAATTTCATCTTTATTTTCTTTTTGGGGGGGAAGAATCACTGCCTCTGGTGGTCGTGGGCTGCTTCTTAGAACCAAGATTGGATTTGAGTGGCCAAGCACACGGGCCGCAGTCCCGCACTCAACCACTTACGCCACCGGGGCTCAGCCCCATCTTTATTTTCTTAATAGGTTTTCAGTCATCTTAATCCCCTTTGCAATGAGCTTCAGGAAAAAGAAGCAAGAATAAGTTACTTGAGTAGACAGACTAAAATGCTTCCTAATGTCAACAGGAACCCAGAGGAAGAGGAGAATACAGCTACTTTTGCAGAATGTAGGAAGCAAGAAGAACATCTTCTAATGCCAGACTTGTACGTGCACAGGTTGTTTAACAAGGGATTGCTTAGAAGTTTTCGAGCTCAGGGTTCACTTATAAAATTTTATATACTTGTCTTTTGCTAAGTGCTTTGTCATATATTAGTTCATTTAACAAATAGAATAAATAAATGTGACCATTTTATGATGAACATAGACATTTGTCTATGTAAACAAGTGCTCTTCATGTGTTTGCACATTTTTATTTCATAATTGGCATAATTCATATTTCAAAAAGTAAATTCTCTGTTAAATTTCTTAGCTGTTTTCCCTATTACTGCAATGAAAAACCAGTCTTAAGTTAAGGGATTTAAGTTTTCTCTTTATATTTCTTAATTTTGTAAAAGGTCTGATATTTTAGTTCACTAGATAATACCAAATATTCCACAATCATACTTTTCTTTGTCAAAATGAATCAATTATTTTTTAAATGAAAATTTGTATCTGTTCTAGAAACTTTGAGATTTACAGTGGATGAAGTAATAACTGTTTTGTTTAGATATGTTGTTTCAATAATTTCTTGATAAAATGTTACTTGTTGATAAGACAATATTTCTCTTTGTTGGTAATTTTTATTCTTTTAATGATTTATAAGGTTAACACATATTTTCTAATTATTTTATTTAATTTGTAGTATGTCATGAATGTTCAGTATATTAACAATTGGATAAAAACAAAGATGGAAATGCTAGACACAGAATTTTAAGTTTTAATTTAGAGATCAACTATTTATGAACTGCATAGATTTGTAGAAAAGAGTCTTTTGCTTCAATTCATAAAGCTAGCATGAGAATTAATCAAGTTAAATATAAAGGACAGGGTGGAGTACCAGAAACAGAGCAAATACATGACAAATAGCAGCTATCATTTTACATGTAGACCTGTGCACATTGTGGTGGTGGATATACAGTGGGGCATTTTAAACTAGTGAATGATAAACATAAAGATAATCAGGTCCCAAAGCTTGGTGACTGCTAAATAATTTTTAGTCATTTTTTTCCTCTATCTTTTCTTAGGGATCAAAGCATTGATCATTGGTTTAAAGTTGAATTACTTAGTCAAAATAATGTTTTGAAAGCAGTCAGTGGAAAGATATACTCTTATTGCACAGCTTTATTTTGTTGTTTCTATTTCTTGCTTAATGAAAATGATGAAGATGTTCTTTCTGACTTATCACCGGTTGTGAATACACCTTCTCCCTCACAATATGAGAAACTCTCTCGCAAGCACTTACTCCTGTAAGTAGATAATCACATAAGTAGAATATTTTGCACCATGGCTCTTCATAACATCTCAAAGTTACAGGTGCCTATTAGTTATATGATCTTATCTTAAAGTAATATTGATTGTAAATGCATTTATATATTTCATATAAAGCAGTTGTTCTCAACCTTCCTAATGTCTTGACGCTTTAATACAGCTCCTCATGTTGTGGTGATCTCCAGCCATAAAATTATTTTCGTTGCTACTATATAACTGTAATTTTTCTACTGTTATGAAACAAAATGTAAATATGTGATATGAAGGATATATTTTCATTGTTACAAATTGAGCATAATTAAAGCATTGTGACTCATCACAAAAACAATATATAATTATATATTGCGAAATATTTATTTCTAATTACAAATAAGTGAAATTTTGTCTTGAAGCATGGCGTAGTGTGGGAAACAGACTTCACAGCAGGTACTCATATGTGGACGTATCTGTATGTGGGTGGACCCGCCCGGAGATGGATAGAGGAGGGGTGTCTTGGTTCCTAAAACCGTCGGAAACATGTTTTTTTCTGATAATCTTAGCTGACCCCTGTGAAAGGGTCATTGGACCCCCAAAGGGGTCACGACCCACAGGTTGAGAACAGCTGATGGATGAAATTCATGAATATATTCATAACTACATGAACCATGGCATGTCACTTCTCATTACCTCAGTTTCCCTATTTGAAAAATGAGGAAATATGAAGTACAGTTGACTTTATTATTTAAATAATAGTTCATGTTTTTTTTGAAGAATACACAGCAAATTAGGTTGTCAATTGGCAATGCTCTAAATAAATTGTTCAGTGACATGGGTTAAAATTTTCACAATCTGACAACATTCTCATGATTTCCATTATGGCTATTTTGTTTCCAATATTATAGTTTCCTTGTCACATGACCTTCTCACCTCTCCACAGTAAATATTGACAGACTGAACTCATATAAATGACATTTTTGAAAGTATATTACTCAGTGATACTCTATACATATCAATATAGATAAAGCTTGTATATGTAGACATATAATTACATATACCTATCTGTATACATGTATGCAGATGTAATCCCTCACTTTCATGGTTGCTTTTTTGCATACAAGCCTTTAAGATCCCAGACACAATTCTGATTGATAGTTGGATAGATATCAATCTATCTGATTGACAGATAGATAGCAATAGATATCAATCTATTCTGATTGATAGATAGATAATCTATCTGATTGATAGATAGGTATCAATAGATATCAATCTATTCTGATTGATAGATAGATAATCTGTCTGATTGATAGATCTGCTTTTTTCGCCACACTATGCTGTAGCATCCTTAGCTTCAGTAAGCATTTCATGTCATCAGAACTAACTGTCTTGGATTGGTACTGGAGGTCATTAGGGACCCAGAATCCATCTGTTCACCTCTGGGATATGTATGAATCAGGTTTACTTTAGCAGTCATATTATGACAAAGTCAAGACCCCATAAGACCAACTATCCTAACAACAGCAACAAACCAACTAGTAGACTATGTAGTGTTGCTCTTAATGCATGTTTTGTATGAGGGAGTTAGGACAAATGGTGGTGGTGGGGTAGCACTGGAGTTAAAATCAGACTGAAAAGAGGAAGGGAAGGAAGGGTGGGAAGAAGGGAGGCAGGGAGGGAGGGAGGGAAGAAAGCGAGAAGTTAAGTTTGAGTAGCAAGCTGCATATACAAAGTTCTCTCTAACGCCAGTGAAGTGAAAGGTTTGACTTGTGGAGTTGCCTCGGGGACCAAGAATAAGCGGTTGTGCCAAGGAGTGGGACTCACAGAAAAGGCTTGTGTCACTGGTAAAAAAGAGGAGTCTGTCCGCAGACTTCACTGCTCTCCCACTTTAAGAAACGTGGGTTTACTTATGTTTATGTGGAGATTCTTGCTGCAGAACATCCTTCCGAATGGACTTCTCGGGAAGTCGCTGAAGGAGTCTTTATGTGCTTGTTTTGGCAGCCATCTTCCATTTTATATATTTTGCTCAACCGCTTTTTGATTTTTTCTTCTAACAGCATTACTCTTGTTCTCCCTTTTCTCAGTCTTTATATTGTCTGGTTAAGCTATGTATTTCCATTTTCTAAAAAAAAGTCATTCTATTGGGGCTTGTACACTCTTATCACAATCAATACATCATCTGTTGCATGCCAAGCACATCTGTACATTTATTGCTTCCATCATTCTCAAAATATTTGCTTTCTTCTTAAGCCCTTGGTGTCAGCTATTTATCTGTCCTCCTCCCTTCTAGGTCCTCCCTCCCTCATGAACCCTTGATAATTTATAAATTATTATTATTTTGTCTTATCTTACACTGTCTGATGTCTCCCTTCAGGCACTTCCCCATTGTCCATACCCCAGGGAGGAGGTTATGTGTAGATCCTTATAATTAATTGCCCCTTTCTACCTCACCTTTCCTCCACCCCTCCTGGTATCACTACTCTCACCTCTGTTACTGAAGGGCTTCCCTGTTTCCGGTTCCTATCTGTCCCAGTGTACATTCTCTGGTCTAGCCAGATTTGTAAGGTAGAATTGGGGTCATGATAGTGGTGGAGAGGAAGCATTGAAGAACTAGAGGAAAGTTCTATATGTCATCATTGCTACACGGAATCCTGACTGGCTTGTCTCATCCCTGTGACCCTTCTGTAAGGGGATATCCAGTTACCTAAAGATGGACTTTGGGTCCCCAATTTGTACTCCCTCTTATTTACAGTGAGAGAATTTTTTGATGTCTGATACCCAATCCTTTCGACAACTTGTGGTCACACAGACTGGTGTGTTTCTTCCCTGTGGTCTTTGTTGCTCCTGAGCTAGATGGTCACTTATTTACCTTCAAGCCTTTACGACCCCAGATACTATATCTTTTGGTAGGCTGGCACCATCAGTTTTCTTCACTATTTTTGTTTATGCACACATTTGTCTTCTGTGATCGTGTCAGGAAGGTGAGCATCATGGAATGCCAATTTAATAAAACAGTGTTTTTTGCATTGAGGAAGTACTTGAGTGGAGGCCCAATGTCCATCTGCTACCTTTTACTAAAGCTATTAATATATGCACATAGATCTATTTCCCCATCATCATATATAAATATATTTGCCTATGTACATGCCTGTATTTAGACCTCAATAAAGGCCTGTGGCAGTCATGTGGTTATGTTAATTTTATGATTGAAATGTAGGGGTGGAGTGCAGCCTGTTAATCTGGAGATAGCCATTGAGTAGCCAATGAGGCCTCTATGTGCACATGGCTTTCTCCTGAGACTTCTGGGAAATCTCACGATATTTCCCTCGTGAAGATGAGAAACTATCTCCCAGTTGTTGGGAGTTAGTCTCAGAGGCGATGAGTCATGGAAAAGACAAGATGGCAGCATCCGAGAAGCTGGAGGAGCTGGCAGAGAGACCACACGGCTTTTCCCTGATGGAGCCAGACCTCTGAAGCTGGAGCGACCACATGGAGACCTCTGCCAGCGATGAGTTGCTTCTGCTGTGGATGTACCCTGAGCCCTGGAAGCGAGGAGCCATGTGGAGACCCCTGCCAGCACCGGGATTCTTCACCCACTGACCTGTGACTTCGTGAGTCAGAAGGAGACTTTGTAGACTGATTTCGGGCATATGGGTTAATATTGAATTTATGACTTTGTACTGGACTGGATTGGGATGCCTTCTTAGTGTCACATTCCTTTTGTATATGAACCCTTTCCTTATATCTATATGCATGTCTATGAAATTTGTTTCTCTAGTCTACCCAGACTAACACAAGGCCCTTTGCTTCCCAGTTCTTTCCTATATATAAATAAATCAATAAAATAAAAAGAATAAGAAAAGAAAAACCTGTAAATAGTTAAAGGTCTGTTTTTTGACCTCCAAGAGTGTCCCCCAGTTGAGTCCAATGAGGTGCTATGCCCTGGCCCCAACATCTATCCTTGGCACCCCCTTGGGACCATCATACTCTGTTCCACCACTGCTGCTCTGCTTCGCGCCCTTAGTGCTTTGCCATCCTTGTGGTGGGGTCAGACCAGGTGCAATCCCAACCCTGTGTCTCCAGTTTGTCCCCCACAGTGCCTTGGGTCAGCTCTGTGAATTGGCTGTTCTGAGCAGGGATATTGTCTTCAAGGCTCGGAGGGCCAGGGTGCTCTCCACTCTCTCTTCCTCCTTCCTTTGCTCTCGTCTGCCCTGGTCAGACATGTCCCTCTCCCTGAACTGCAGCTTTAGTGCGGTCCTCTAGAGTAAATTCTTTTGTGGGGAGGGGCGGCTATCCACATAGTTGGGATTGGGGCCTGGCTCTCAGACCCCTCCACTATCTGCCTGTTCACTATCTGCCTGCTCCATGTGGTTACGCTGCATTCACATCCTGGTTTAAGTCTGGTCCGCCTTTCCCTGTGGAGATATAAGCCATACCCTCACCTTGGGTGGGTTTAGTGCCCTGTTCTTCTGCCACACATGGCTATCTTCCCCTCAGAACCTTGCACCATTTTTTTTAATATAGTAATGCATTGCAATGAAATTCTCTCTGAGTGCTGCTTTTACTGTTCTTCTTATGATTTGGTATGTTTTGTTTTTATTTTTAACTTATTCTAAAATCATATTTCACTTTTTACTTCTATGACACAATAGTTTTTTAATAGTGTGTCAGTTGTTTTCCATGTTTTTTCTCTCTTATTCTTCCAGTTATTGATTTATAGCTTCATTCCATTCTGGTCACAGAAGATGCTTTGTAGGATATCAGTGTTTTAAAGTGATTATTGACGCTTGCTTTGTGACATCAGTTCTGGAAAATGCCCTACATGTATTGGGGAAAAAGTTGGATTGTGCTGTTGCAGATTGTGTGCTATATGTCTGTTAGATTCACTTAGCCATACTCTTCAGCTCTTTTGTATCTTTAATATTTTCATCCAATTGTTTTATATGTCATTTAAAATCATGCATTAAGATTCCTACTACTGATTTTTTTTTTACAAAGCTACATTTAATACTTTGGAGTGAGCCCCACAGGAATGAGAGACACTGGGAAGGTGTAACCCCGTCACCCCTCCCCCCAGGTGTAGCCCAGGGGCTACCCGAGGGAAAGGAAGCACAAAAGGGACCCTTGGCCCATGCAGGGCAAAGGGGAAGCCATCGGTGCTGACAGCCACAGGAGGCACGCGAGCGTGGAAGGCTTGCTCCAGGCACACAGAGGGAGGGCAAGAGGGCTGGCAGGAAGCCACAAAAGAGCTCAAGTTCCTCCTTCTTGCTTGCCTTTTTCTACTTCTGCTGCGTCATGTTCCCCTGCTTGTGGGCAGCAGCACAAAGCGCGACATCTCGGCGCTTTCCCTTAACCGAATGGTGCTGCTACTCGCGTTTTGGGTACGCGGGGCACGGCAATGGCAACGACTCCCGCCTCCGACTATTGATTTGGAATTATTTCTCACTCTTCAATCCTGCTAGAATTTCCTTTATAAATTTTAAGGCCTTGGCATTGGTTGGGTGCACAAATATTTAAAATCATTATGTCTTCTAGGTGAATTGGAAATTTTGTCATTACATAATAACTTTCTTTGTTTCATATAATAAAATTCTGTTTGAAGCTTATTTTTCAGATGTTAATAATATCCCTCCAACTCTGTCAAGGTTTCTGTTTACTTGGTATGTTTTCCCCCCATCTTTTGACTTCCAACCAATTTTTATCCTTTTACTTAAGTTTATCTCTGCTAGGGAACATATTGATGATTTCTTTTTTAAAAACCAAATTGTCCATCCTTTTTTTCTTGCCTGGTGCACTTAGTGAATTTATATTAGGTGTGATTGTCTACTAAGTTGGCAGCCAATTTGGGGTTTGTGTGGGGGTGGGTGCGTGTGCGTGTGGCTAATGGTGTCTTTGTTTTTGCTTTCTGTGTTGAGAACTTTTATATATGAATTTTCATTTCCTTTACAACTGTTGTTTTTGTGTTCACTAATTCTTTTTATATTTCTTCTCTATGCTTTGGTGAATGAGATTATTATTTTTCTTTGTGATGACCATGAGGTTTACATTTCACATCTCAAATTTAAAACCGCCTATTATATCTTGAAATTATTTTAATTTCCTCATCATATAGTAAGGAATTCTATAGCTACACCAATCATTCCTCTTTTGCTTTGGTTTTGAAATCTGATAACATTTTTTTCTCAGATTTTTTTATAATCATTTGTAATGTTTGTTTTACTGTTGTGAAGGGTTTATCTATTTGGTATCACCATAACACTTCTGTATGTCTTTAACTTAGTTCTGCTTTCATTGATATTTAACTGAAGGAATTTATTTAATTCTTCTTCTATGGATAGTCTGGTTTTACACATTCTCTTAATTTCTGCTTGTGTAATTTCTCCTTTACTTTTAAATGATAATTTTGATAGATTTCAAATTACTAGTTGGCAGATTTTTTTTTCTATCCCAGCTTTGTATATGCCATAGAACTGTCTCTCTACCTGCATGGTTTCTGATAAGAAATAAGCATTTATCCTATTTGGGGCTCCTTTGTATGTGGCAATTTATTCTTGATGTGCTACATAAAATTTTTCTTCCTCCTATTATGCCTATGTATCAGGAAATTTTGGTTATGATTTATCTTAGTGAATTTTTCTTAGGGCCTATCCTATATGGAATTCATTGAGTTTCTTCAATGAAACTTTCTTAGTATTCATAAGATTGGAGGAATTTTCTTCCATTAAGTATTCAAAAATTATTTCTATTTATTCACACACATATCCTTTTCTGCTGAGATTCCTATTTTGAGAATATTCTTTTATAGGATGCTCCACATAATTCATAGGTTTTCTTCATTTCTTTCAATCTATGATAATTGCATAATCTCATGTCAACTTGAGAATATTAAAAGTGAAGGGGTGGAATCTAACTTGTCAATCAGTTCATAGCCTGATTATGCCTCCTTGTGAGTATGGACTTGCCATGAGGATTCTGGAAACTTCTTTTTCTTCCTGGAGGCAAGTCACAGGCTCTCTGTGCCTTCATATTCCTGCTGACAAGCCCTGGCAGCCAGAGTCCTAGAGATAGATGTGTCCACCACTATTGGATTCACAAAGGTTTTCACCCACCAACCTGTGGTTTTCCTGCATTTGGAATTATTGCACGCGTTGTGTGAGTCGGAAGAGGAATTAATAGACTAGTATCGGACATATTAGCTAATATTGGATTTAAGGGTTTGATCTCGACAGGGTTGGGATGTTTTCTCAACATACAATTTCTCTTTGAGATAAAACTCTATCTGACACACATATACATGTCTCTGATTCTTTTTGTTATTCATGTCAAGTAATATTTAAATTTTGTCTTTCATAACACAGCTTTTCTTTCAAATTTTTCATTTCTATTTCTCTGTCCTTCTACTGAGCTTTTAATTTTTATTATTTAAACTTTATTTGAACAGTTTATTGGCATATAATTCACACATTATACAGCTAAATAATTCAATGATCTCTTCTTCATCATAGACATTTTTTGTCTCTATTATATTTGTTTTATTCATTCACCTTTTCTTATTTCTTTATATGACTTTGGAATACTAAGAATTGTGTATATACACGTGAATATGTATGTGTATATATGTACATATTATTAAATGTTTGTCTTTGGGTTTGGGTAATTTGGGGGGTTGTTTTACTTTTGTATTGGTATATCAGGAGCTAAGTTTCTTTTTCCTTTGAATTTCTTCTATTTCTTTGCATCTTTAATTTGTTGTTTTGGCTTTTGGTCTTTGTATGCTTTTAGTCCTATTAGTGGCTGGGTGTGTTTTCTGCTTACTGCTGAATATGGCAGCACAAAAGTTGATGTCATCAGTGTGCTAACTCATGGTAACACCTGCCTGGGTGGTGGTTAACACATCCACCCTCCAGTGGGCAACACAACCAGATCCTCCCCCACCCTCATTCAGTGTGTAGTGCCACACCAAAAAACCCACCATTGCTGCCACACACCCCATGGCTTTCCACATCTCTTCTCCATTGGCCAAGGCAAACACCTTCTTCTTCACTCCATTGCATGCATTGCAGCTTGTCTGCCTGTACCTTGACTGGTGGGTCACCCAGGTTGGGGTATATTGAGTATTGCCCTTAATGACAGAGGGTGTGACAAATTGCTGCACTAGGTGATGAGTGACACCAACCCTAGTGAGGTCACTTTCTTGGCAATCATTTTCCCTACTCCACTGACCTGCCACCACCAATCCTGGGATCATATTAGTGTAACCCTCTCTGATGGTACCACAGTCCACAAACTGGAACCTCCTTATTGACACTGTTGGGTTACACATACCTAGGACCCTTATATTGTGGGGTTTGTATGACTTCTCTTAGAGAACTGTACTTCAAAATGTTTACTTAATGTAAATATGCATTAAGAACTACAATAATTTTACACAAAAATAGAGGTATGCTATTTGTTATAGCATATATGAACAAATCCTAATTTGAGGCACTAAAAAGAACATATTCGTCTGAAAAGATCCTCTACTGGAGCAACATAAATTCTGCTAAAGTCAAAACACGAACACACATCAAATTTATGGTGAGAGCAGTGGACAAATAGTGAAATCATTGTCATTTTACAAAAATGTCATGGGTATAATTCCCCAGAGAAATCAGCAGTTTATAAATGTATGACTCATTTTAAAAAAGCATAAGTGGGCATTGAAGACAAAACCCATAGTGGCACACAATTCATATCAATTTTCAAGGACTCAATTAAGCTGTTTCTTGCCCTATTTGAAGAGGACATTACAAAAATGTCATGGGTACAATTCACCATAGAAATCAGCAGTTTATAAATGTATGACTCATTTTAAGAAAGCATAAGAAGGCGTTGAAGAAAAACCCACCGTGGCACACAATTCATATCAATTTTCAAGGACTCAATTAATCTGTTTCTTGCCCTATTTGAAGAGGACTTACAAAAATGTCATGGGTACAATTCCTCATAGAAATCAGCAGTTTATAAATGTATGACTCATTTTAAGAAAGCATAAGAGGGTATTGAAGACAAAACCCATAGTGGCACACAATTCTTTTCAATTTTCAAGGACTCAATCTGCTTCTTGCCCTATTTGAAGAGGACCAATGGGTAGCAGCAGAAAAATAGCCAGCATTTTATTTATGTCAATGTGTTAGCTTATGCAATTCTGATTTAAAAATTAAAACTTGGAAAACTTTCCACCCAATGAGTGCCAAAAGTGTTGCACCCAGATCAGCTAAAGACAAGAGCAAAGCTCCAATGGAAATTTTAAGCAAGAACCTAAAGCATTTTTTAAAGAATTGTAACAGGAGCTGAAATATGGTTTTAATGGCATAGTCTTGCGTATAAAACACAAAGTAACAACTATCAAGATGTGGAAATGTCCTAATCAAGAACAAAATCCATGACAACAGTCTTTTGGAATCTCAAGGCATTTTGCTGGCTAACATTCTAGAAGGCCAAAGAACAATAAATCAACTTATTGGGAGAGTGATTTGAGAAAGTTAGGCAAAGTTTTAGTAGAAAAGTGCATGGAAAAATGTCAGCAGAGTTCATCTCCATCATAATAATGAGTTTGCCAATTTCTCTGAAAAACAAGAAAAATTTTGTCAAAGTTTTGATAGGAAATCATTAGACTTACTGGTTTGTCTCATTCTGATTCCTTGCTGTTCTCTAATATTAAGAAAATCTGTAAAGTTACAGTTAATAATATAAAAAGACTGCCTTGATATGGGTAAATTCTAAGGACACTCAATTCTTTAGGAATTGATTAAAAGGCAGATATCAACCCTTACAAAAGTGTCTTAAATTTCATGGAGCTTATGTTGAGAAATAAGCCTATATTATATTTTTGTTTCATTTTTCTATTAACTTTGGAACACTCTTTGTGCATATATGTCAGGGTAGGGCCATTCTCCAAAGTGAAGTGCCAGGTAGTGGATCCTTATGCTACTCTTGAGGGTATGTTTACATATGTGGCATCCGTGTTGACATGATCAGTTAGTGTGGTCATCAAAGAGAAGAATATACCACTTGTAAGGGGGAGGAGCAGAGTGCCAAGCCTTGTGGATGTGTCTCAGGCAGGGGTGGGCATCCGGGCATCAAGGTCTGCAGAAGGGGCCTCCACAGGGCTGGAGGAGTAGGTTGGGAGCAGAAGCTGGCTGGGAGGGATCGTTAGGGGGTAGAGAAGCGTGTGCAGCCTAGGAGGAGTCCATTCAATGGAAAAGGAAAAGGAGAGGAGGCATAGAGGTGATGGGGGCAGGGCTTCTTTTTAGTACTCTCTGAGTTACTGTCTAAAGGGTAGCTCCTATCCAATTGGTGACCTACAATGCCAGCCTTAGTCCCTGGTTCTCTCCCTTCTCTGTGCTCCCCAGGGACACAGACTTTTTTCCCTTTGTGTTGCTGTTTCTCTTTGGCCCACTTCAGATGTGCATTCTTTGTCCTGTCCAGGAACCATCTTGAGACTGATAATTTCTACCATCTCGCTTGTTAACACTACCCTGTATTTCTCTAATTCCAAAGGCACGGTGGCCCCATGAGCTGTTCTTTCAGGCTTGACTAAACTCAGGGAAATTTTGTTCACTACTCTCTTCAAAAAATTTTCAGCAAGTGTATCTGTTTTTTGTGAAATTTCCTCACTGTGTTTGGTATGAAACTCCCACATGGGGCTCTACACCCAGGAAAGACGCTTGCTATTGCCCCAAACTGAACATGCTGCACCAGGCCAGCTGGTAGATGACAAAAAAATGTATCAATTTTTATTATTCTTGCTGGTTTCATTCTACATATCCTTCCACTTGAGGCTTGATCTGATTCCCTAGTTCTGTTTGATATTCAAGAGCCTGAGGTGATTCTTTGTGTCTGTTTTACTTTGTTTCTCAAGTTTTCATTGTAGGGAAAATACATGGTGCATCCACCTAAGGCACCACCTTTACTAGAACTCTCATTATTTTAACTTCTAAATTTATAAGATTTAATCATTCAATAAATTAATACACACTCCAGCGTCTTTTAAGGAGTTCTGGTGGCACAATGAGTTACTCATTAGGTTGCAAGATCAGCTGTCTGAATCCACCAGACACTCCACGGAAAAATGATGAGGTTATCTGTCCCTGTAAATAATTACAGACACAGCAACTTTGTATAAGGCTGTAGTGAATTGGTAACAACTTGATGATAGTAGGTTCTGTGAATCTCTTATATGAAAGACACTCTACTAGATACCATAGATATATTTTACACAATTTATAATCTGCCAAGGTTTTACCTAAAGAAATGAGAATTATACTTCTTCAACAAGTATGAGTTTAAAATTAACCATTAACAGTTTTAGAGAAGTATTTTCTCAGATCACCAGTCCCAAATTGAATGACGTTAATCTTCCCCCAAATCTTATCATGCTACATTTCTTTTCTGAGAGGCCATTCTTTGTTATTTTGATCTATTCTAATGAGAGTAACTAATTAATTTGAACTTGCACTACTTTAGAAAGAAACAGGTCTGTACATGGGTCCTCAAACGTTTTAAACAGGGGGCCAGTTCATTGTCCCTCAGACCATTGGAGGGCTGGACTATCGCTAACAAAAAAACTATGAACAAATTCACTGCTGGCCTGGGATGAGTCGGTTGCTAAGCAGGACAGCAGGGACGGCAAAAACAGCCAGCAGGCCAGACAAATGTCCTCGGTGGGCATGTGGGCTGTGGGTTGTAGTTTGAGGACCCCTGGTTTAGAAGAATCAAATCGTTCATTCTTCCCCACTCTCATTTACCAGCTGTCGAAAAACTGCAGTCATTGAGTTCCAAAAGTGCTTAATGGCGTCCCCAAATCAGATAACTGACTGACTAATCTGAAGATGTTGCTCCTCATCAGTTAATTGCTTCCCCCACCCTCACCATATCTAATGTGTGCCTGTGAGAAAGATGGAGCAGAAGGAGAGGGAGGAGACAAGAGTGAGAAATGCTTTTATTCAATCCTGACTGCCAAAAATATGAGTAGCTATGTCAATATATACAAGATAACATCCATAATTAAATATGCAGATAGACATATATCTTATATGATGTAAGGAAGTATTGCTAAAAATCTTTAAAATTTATTGAACATAAAAATAAATAAAAATGTAAAACTATTTTTTCTTGACATATTCTCCATCTAAGTCTGTACACTACATTAAAATGACCTGGCCAATATCAGGTATAATATCTCTGTGGTCTTTTCTTAAAAAATTATAGTCTTCAATATACATGACATCAGAAAAGTAGTTTGGAAATCCTCCAGGAATCTGAATCATGTTTCTTTGCAATGGTCTTTGGGTTTAGGAAACAAAAAAAACTTTATGCCAGTCAAACTTTCCAATTTTAAGTGAGATAATTTAAAGAAAGTTTGAGCATTTAGGAAAATGTCTGTGTGATTACATTAGAGGTATTATTGTATTTTATATAGGAACAGCAAAATGATTACTCATCTTTGCTATTAAACCTTGCACCTATGTATATGGAAGGGGGAAGCTATTGTTTAATTTGTAGATGAGACTGTTTCCATTACATTCATTCTACTTTAACCACCATTCAAAACATAGAATTTATCATTTTTCTTTTAACAAACTTGCCTCACAATTCAGTTTTGTCTTAAATGCACTTGAGGAAAGTGAAGACCATATTACCTATACACAGATAAATTATAAATACTATAATATTATGAACCAAAATGTAAAATAATGCACATAAAACCTGGGGGTTTTAAACTTAACTCCAAACTCATGGCTATCAGGTTGATTCTGAATAATAGAATTTACAGTTCAGAGTTGAACTGTGGTTCTCCCAGACTGTAAATCTTTAGGAGAGTAGAAAGTTAAGCATCACCATAATAACCACAGGCCCCTCTCAGATGGTCTCACTGTAATGGCAAAAGTAATTCCATCTATAGGCATTTATTTTTCTCCCTGAATATTTAAAATAGATCACAAGCTTTTCTTATGTTGAGTAAACAATATAGCTGGTATTTTATTGCTGAAGAAGGAGATGTGTTTTTGAGAACACCCCGGGAGGATAAAAGATGATCTTGCAACAATAGATATATTGATGCACATTTTACTCCAGGCACTGAGAGGTATAGAAACTATGTGGCAGAAAGAGCTAATGTTTAGGAGTGAAATTACTTAGGCCATCTCAAGCTAATGATGGCATTTAATGAGTATCATTCATATAAAACCATGGTACATGCTTAACATGCTTTTTATCAGGGAGGAACCCTGGTCAGGTAGTGGTCACGTGTTGGGTAGCATTCCATATAGTCGGCAAGCAGTTGGAAACCATCAACAGCTGCACAGGAGAGAGACTAGGCCTCCCACTCTGGTAAACATGCACAGTCTTAGAAAACCCATTATGAGTCATCATTTACTCAGTGGTAGTGAGTTTCATTTTTCATTTAGGTTTTTTTAATCAGGAAGATCAAACATGAAGAAATCATAACATATTTCTTTAAAGACTCGAATTTAGCATCATATAGACTTGTTCAATTTAAAGGTTGACTGTATTATGCCAAATAATTTTTCTGTGTCTACTCTCTCAGCCTCTTCTCTAAAACCATTCTGAAAAAAAGATGCACAAAATAATAGCTAACAGTGTAGATGCTTAAGTGATTTCAGTTGGTAAAAGGTTTATATAAGTTAAGTAAAATTTGTTCAAAGCAATTCTTGACCCTGTAATTAAAAGCATTAAAATGACCTGGTCAATATCTGGTGTAATATTTCTGTTCCTTGTATTTTAAAGAAGTTTTCTCACATTCAGAGTACTGTGATTACCATAGTCTGAGTTAGTGTAATCTTATGAAGAAATAGATATTCCATCATTACTGATTCCCATGAATCTTTACTTTCTCCATTTCTTTTGTCTGTATTTTATATTAACCAGCATTTTATTTGGTTTTTGTTGTTGTTGTTGTTGTTGTTGTTTTAGGGGGGCATCACTAACCAGCATTTTATAATAACTGCATTTTCACTTAACATTTAAAAAAATTTTAAGTAACATGTTACACTTTAGCCTAGAGGCTTTAAAAATGTTAGAATTGCCTACTAAGATGTCCGATGAGAAAAGAAAAGGGAAAGATTATTGTATCATTAGAGAATGGAAGCATTTAGAGAAAACCCAGGAAATAATACATTCTGGACTTCAAAATTGTATTTCCCTGCATTCTTTTGAGCATTCTGCCTACTTTCTCCATCTAAAATGTTAAACTCACTTCATTTCTCTTGATTTCAAGTCTAAGTTGTTTTTTTTTGGGGGGGGGCATCACTGCCCTCTGGTGGTCGTGGGAGCTACCTAGTACTGCTCCTGAGAGCCTCTGCTGGATTTGAACTACCAAGCTCGCGGGCCGCAGTCCCACACTCAACCATTTATGCCACCAGGGCTCAGCCCCAGATCTCAGTTTTGATGTCACTTTCTTCAAGATGCCTTTCCTGATCTCTCAAGTCTGTATTAATTTTGCTTCTCATAGCCTTTAGAAGTCCCCCATACTGAAACTCATCACAACATTTATTGCACAGCATTGTAATCATATTAAATTTTTCTGCCTATAATTTCCCCAAAAGTTAGAAAAGGGACTCAAAGTACACATCATATGTTAACTGTGAGTGAATGAACTATGTCCATTATATTGTTTTGATATTTGATTTTTACTACCAAGAAATGGATCAGCTTCAATTCATTTCAATTTGCAAAACAACTCTGTGAATTCTGACGTGTTATTTTTTTTCCAAATTAATTACTTGCTTTTGTGTACTCATCCTTTCTTTACTCTGCCTTGTGAAACTTGTCCAAATTCAGTGATTTAAAGGATTTTGGTATCAAAGCTGATTACAACTATAGCTAAGTCTATTATTAAAATAAATTATTTCACTTAATAACAAAATCATTGGGCACTATAGGGAATAAATTGCGCTGTAATTCTTATTGACCATAATACTCACAGTAGTGCAACGGGTGAAAAAGATGGGCTGTGATTGTAAGAGGTCACATTGTGCATAAATCATTTATATTTCTCATCTAATTAAAATTAATGTTGACAACTACTTTTGGAATTTTCTCAATTTTTAATTTCTAGTGACTCATGAATGTATTACAGACTATATATCATGCTGTGATTTCCCAATGCAAGTGTGTACAAATTAAAAACTTGTTTAGTTGGGTGTGTCTGACATTCATGAAAGCTTAAGTCTTAATCATCTGGTGACAATGAAATTCAGATCTTCAATACAAAAACCTATGATATAAACTGGCACTGTGAATTAGCTTTTAGTAACATACCTTCATCAAAAATATGCTTTCTTTTATCCATATACCATAATTTAAATTTAACTTTAATATAAGGAAAAACTTTAACATAAGTCTTAAGTGAAATCTGATGCTACATATGAAATAAAAAGAGCCTTATAATAATTCAAACTTTATCACTTTATCACAGTTTGTTTTCAAAATATTATACAGCATTTTATTATATTCATGGATATTGCCAATCAGACTATAAAGGGGGGATTTGGTAAGGGCATTGTAAATAAATCATCAATTATATTTTAATGTTTTATAATGTGTGAACTCAATGACATAGTCAAAAAATCTCAACTTGTAATTCATGTACAATAGATATGTATATATATATATCCTATATCACAAAGATAAAATAAGATGTTAAGTCAATATAAATTAACTTTTAAATATATGAATTACTGGCATAGTTGAAAATTCTACTGTAAGATATGATTGGAACTAATTGTTTTAAAGAAACATAAAACTTTTCAGAGGATTTAGTTGGCTTTAACAAAGAAGTTGAAACAATGATTTCCAGAACTTTGCACTTTGTATTTAATTTTAGGCTCTACAGACCTAGAAAATATTATGTGAAGGCAATAAATTTAACAACTTTTGCACTTATTAAAAAATGCATATGTCTGAAGGATCACAGTTCTTTTAAAATTGACTGTTCCTAACATAGCACATGTACATACAAACTAAAAAAGTATCTTGACATTTCTAATAAGCTAGACATATAAAATATAAATATTGGGTTTTTTTAATGCTAAGTTTCGCTATGTTGACACACAACAGTGAAAATCCTCTGATGAACCATTCTGAAGTGTTTTATATATGATTTCCTTATCTTTTTTTTAATATTATTGTGTCAATTTGGAATTTGTGGAAAGTATTTTGTTGAATAATTCAACATCTCTATTGAGAATATTTTTAGTTCGATCCTGAATTAAAGTGGATACCTTACAATTTTATTTATTTAACTCATGGGTACATGTTTGTAAAGATCAGAGAAACCCTGTGAATAATGGATGACTTTGAGAAAATGGCTATAATAAAAATAACTGACTGGAGATCTTCATTAGTACCAGTGAGTAAGTATTGCTCAAAATCTAGTCTTTGTTTATTAACAACAACAAAAAAATTTCATCTAAAAACTTCACAATTGACCTTTCCATCTTGTAAGGAGCTCTGTTGGTACAGGGGCTTAAGCATTGGGCAGTTAACAGATAAGTCAGTGGGTTGAATCCATCAATCCTCTGCAGGAAAAAAATGTGGCAGTAGGCCTGCTCAAAAGATTGACAGCCTTGGAAAACTTGGGAAAGAGCTCTACTCTGGGGGGAAGAGATCACAATGATCTACATATAACCCCCTCCCAGGGGGATGGACAACAGAAAAGTGAGTGAAGGGAGACATCGGTCAGTGTAAGACATGAAAAAAAACCAACTATTTATAAATTATCAAGGGTTTGTGACAGAGGTAGGGTGGGGGAGGGAGGGAAAAAATGAGGAGCTGATACCAAAGGCTCAAGTAGAAAGAAAATGTTTTGATGGCAACAAATGTTCAAATGTGTTTGAGGCAATGCATATATGGATGGATTGTGGTAAGAGTTGTATGCGCCTCCAATAAAATGATTAAAGAAATAAAATGAGTCCTACTATTGTCCTATACAATTGCTGTGAGTTAAAATTGATAACAACAGGTTTTTATTTTCTTCTTGGAGGCCCCTGCCCAAAATAAAATATTTTGAATGCATTAGTTAATGAATAAAATGGAAGAAGAAGAAAGACTTATTGCCTCAAATGCAATGCATTAAGGACAGCTGTGAAACCTGTGTTGAGTCTTGTCACATGCTTTATTTCATGAATAAGAGTGTGCAGGAAGGATTTATGAAGATCAAGGGAAATGAAATGTGTATAGAATGAACATAAAATCTAAACTTTTAAAATTAAACCCAGTCCAGGGACACTTCAAGAACCTGTTCTTTGTTTGTTTTGTTTTTTTACATATGATGCTATATATCATGCCATGTGATATTTTACTGCACAATAAAAATAATTATCAGTAATAACAATAGCAATGTAATGGCAGGGTCAGCCCCACCTTAGCTGAAATTAAGCCTAACTAGTTGGGGAGGTTCAAGAGAATGATCTTTGTTCCAGTATTTTATTTCAATGTTATTTCTGCTGCTATGTAATTCTTGCTATGTTTATGGAACCTCCCTACTTCTCTCAAATTTCACTTTAGTAATAGCCAAATGCAATTCATCTTCAAGTTCTATCCTTTTTGTTAATTCTTTATAATACAAAACTTTTAAAGTATTTGGATAAAGGAATATAAAGATTATTAATAATTAAAACAAAATTGAAGGTTGACAATTTTCAAATAAAACTTTTAATGTAAGACTGTAAAATGTGCTTCTATAATAAAATTTTTATTTGATGATCTTAGTTAACAGTGAAATATTTATGCCTAGTCATAAGCATAGTCTTGCACTGTGTAAAATCCTTGGATAAATGATTTCTTTAAAAATCACTAATTACAACTACCTGAAAATTAATTTTTGGGGCATCACTGCCCTCTGATGGTGGGAGTAGGAGGCCCAGCCTTTGCTCCTGTGGAGCTGGAATTGAACCTCCATCCCGGTGGGCAGCTACACACAACCACTACACCACCAGGGCTCAGCCCTGAAAATTAATTTTTTACAAGAAGTTGTAGTAAAAAATTAAACCAAATATATTATTGCTTTTAAGTGCTATTGAGTCAGCTCTAGCTCATATTGACCCATGTACAACAGAATGAAACATTCCTATGCCTGCCCTACAGTAGTTGTTCGAGCCAGTGATAGAATTAAGCTGGCTCACAACAGTTCAAAAGAACCAATGCATAATTTTTCATTAAGTTAGGTGAATTGGTTGCTAAAATGGCACTTGTAATCAGGATTCCCTCTAAGGGAGAAACCACGAATTGGTATATTCCTTATTCTATTTTAACATTCACTTGTGAGCAAAATATTCTAAGTGCCCGTGGTAATGTTCATTCCATCTATAGGTATAAAAAGATAAGAACTCTGAATGGAGTATTTATTTCTTTATTCTATTGTATTTGTTACTTCAGTAAACAAACATATAATGTAAAGTGATGAAAAAAAAAAACTGCCAAACATTCAAAAGCTGGTATGCTGTCATTCGTTTCAGCTTTGTGTTATACCCTGAATTCCCATGATATAGTCTGAGGAATGTTGTGCTTGCTGAAAGTTTTCAAAAAGCTAAAAATATTGCCAGAACAATTCCTGTAAGTTCATCATAGCATGCTCACAGAAGTTGCCTATTTCTAATATTTCATATACAATGACTTGTCTAATTGACCAGCCTCTAAAGAAGAGGGATGCTATTCCTACAGTGAAAAAGTAGTCGAGTACAAATCAGATAGCAGAAACCTCCAGCAAGATGGCACTGAGTAAAGGGGCATACTGGGCGCTCCATGGTGACCGTTGAGCTTGGGGCTGGGAGGCTGACTTGAGTGGTGAGGGGTCTGGGACATATAATTAAGCTTCCTGAAATTCCAGAGCTCTAATCTAGTTTGGGGTCAACTTTCCTCATGACACTAATCTGACCTGCCCCTGGGATGCACTGCAGAGCTCTGGCAACTTGTGGCCTGGTCTCTGGTCTATCTCAACCTGTACCACCAAGGTTTCCTGCCACAGGTGCCCTCTGCCCACTATCCATGGCTTTGCTGAAGCTGCCACCTGTGGATTTGCTGCTGGCCGGCCTGGTCTCAGAACTTGCCTGCTGATCTGGCTCAGACCTGCAGCTTTCCCACCAGCCAGGCCAGACTCACAGCTACCCTGACTGCCCAGCTCAACATGGACCAGCAGATGACCTAACGCTGCTGGCCCTACAAGCCACCCCTTGTGTTTGGCTTGCACAGTGCCACCCTTGCTGCCCACAACCACTCTGCCCACTCTGCTTCATAGGGTCAGCTGAATTGTCCTCCAAATAGGTAACCCAGCAGTTTAGGGAGAGAGTAAACCTCTAGTGAGATAGAAAAACAGCAGAATAGACTACAAGTAGTCCTTGGAATCATTCTTACAAGCTTCCCAGAGAGATAACTAAGGGCTTCTAGACTCCTGGGAAATGGCAGTCAAACTCTACCAAAATGGAATGCAGATCACAAGCTTATAAGAAAGCAAGAGAAACAAATGCATTGCTAGAGGAGGACTTGAACCCAACAACATTCATAAAAGAAGGAGACATTGAACAATCACAGCAAAAAATCTTCAGAATGCTGCTTACAGTAATAAAGTATATGAGGGAAACAATACAGAAAAAGGATGAAATAATGGGGAAGATAGAGTCCAAATACTGAAATACAAGTTAAGGGAAGAGGCAATGGAACAGACTAGAAGAAATGGAGAACCATATCAGTGATCTCAAAGATAACCAAGAGAATTTAAACAAATGAGTAAAGCAATCAAACCAGATAATTAAAGAAGCTGGAGAAACCCTGAAAACAATGAATGAGGCTATAAAGAGGAACAGCATTCAAAAAATTGGGATACCAGAAGACTCTAACGAAAAAAAAAATCAACAGCCAAAGCAGTTAGGAAATTCATGGGAGAAAACTTACCCAACTTGATGAATGAGAAGCAGATAATCCAGAGGGATCAGGCACCAAGCATCAAGGAACTAAAAATTTTATTAGTGTAAATGAGGGGGAGTACAGGTTGGGGATCCAAAGTTCATCTATAGGCAATAGACTTCTCCTTACAGAGGGGTCGCAGGGAGAAGATAAACTAATTAGGCTGTAGTGTAGCAATGATGAAGCATACAACTTTTCTCTAGTTCTTCAGTGCTTCCTCCTTCCCACTGTCATGATACCAATTCCACCTTACAAGTTTGCCTGTACCAGAGGATATGCATTGACACAGATAGGAGACATAGGGAATCCAAGACAGATGATCCCTTCAGGATCACTGATGAGAGTTGCAGCACAGGTGAGGTAGAGAAAGGGTGGGTTAGAAAGGGTGAACCGATTATGGAGATCTACGCATAACTTCCTCCCTGGGTTACGGACAGCGGGGAGGTGTGTGAAGGGAGTTAATGGACAGTGTACAATATGGTAAAGTAATAATAATTTATAAATTATCAAGGATTTGGGAGGTTATGGAGAGGGAGGGGAAAATGAGGAGCTGATGCTAAGGGCTTAGATGGAAAGCAAAAGTTGTGAGACTGATAAGGGCAGTGGAAGTACAGATGTGCTTGATATACAATGGACCTATGTAAGAATTGTGATAAGAGTTGTATGAGCCCCCAGTAAAAGGATTAAAAAAGAGAGAGAATCAGACAATCATTCAGGAAGCAGAGAGGACATCAATTAGACTGAATCCCAAGAAAAATACACTAAGACATATATATAGTAGTCAAATTATCCAACTTTGAGGAAATGGAGAAAACCATAAGAACAGCTAGAGAAAAACAGACAGTCACTTATAAGGATACTCAGATAAGAATATGCCCAGACTTATAATCAGATACCATGAAGAAGAAGAGAGAATGGAGTAGCATCCTCCAAAAATGAAAGAGAATAACAGCAACCCAAGAACCTTCTATCCCACCAAACAATCCATCAAAATAGATAGAGAGGTAAGAGTTTTCCCAGACAAGGAAAATTTCAGAAAATACATCAAAAACAAAATAAAACAACACTACACCCCCCCAAATCAAGCAAACAAACAAAAAACACAACACTACAAAACTTTTCAACTCACTTTGGACTGAATACCAACATCAGAAAGCACAAATATGAGACCACCACATGGTGCAACACTATACAGAAGTGAACACATTGAAAACAACCCCCAAGATGAAATGCACCCAACAGTGAAAAGAATGCAAGAATGAATTCCCCGCACACAAACAACAGATTAATGTAGAGGGAAGTAGGAAAATACCTAACTCAAAAAGTACAAGACAGCAAAAACTCCACTGATGGATGTAATATGTGAACATCAATGATGTGAATTCACCTATTAAAAGACACGGGTTAACAGACTGGATTAGGAAATAAAACCCATCAATCTATTGGCTGCAAGAAAAAAACAGTTTGAGAATCTAAAAAGAGAAGGAATGTCTCCCTCACAGAATGCTCACTGAGGGGTCAAGGCAGTCAGAGTGCAGTGTAGCAACAATAAAACATACAATGTCCCTCTAGTTCTTAAATGTTTCCTACCCCCAGCCCCCCACTATCATGATCCCAAGTCAACCTTACAAATCCGGCTGGACTGGAGGATGTACACTGGTACAGATAGGAACTGGAATCACAGGGAATCCAGGACAGAAGAACTCAAGACCAGTGGTGAGATGGGCAATAAGGGGAGTGTGGAAGGAAGTTAGGGTAGAAATGGAGAACAGATTTCAGGGATCTGCATAAAACCTCCTCCCAGGGGGACTGACAACAGAGAAGTATGGGACAGGAGACATCAGATGATGTAAGATATGAGAAATAGTAATAATTTATAAATCATCAAGGGTTCATGGGGGAGTGTGGAGGGAGGGGAAAAGTGAGGAGCATATGCCAGGGACTCAAGTAGAAAGCAAGTGTTTTGAGAACGATGAGGGAAATAAATGTACAAAAGTACTTGATACAATGGATGTTAGTGTGGATTGTGATATGGGTTGTATGAACCGCCAATTAAATGATTAAAAAGAATAAGGAGGAATGTCAATTCTAATCTCTGAAAAAAAAACATGATCTCAAGGTGCAGGCCATAAGAAGAGACAAGAATGAGCACTATATAATGCTGATGAGATCAGTTAATCAAGAGGCAGTGAGCAACCAGAAATCCAAAAAATTCATCCATCAAATCCTTTAAAAGACAAAAAAAGAAATCACAGGTTCAACAATCATAATAGGTGACTTCAATAATCTGCTCTCTGAGAAAAATAGATCAGTGGGAAAGAAATTCCAAAAGGAGGCTACAGAACTAAGCTCTACAATTAGGCAACATGACCTGATAGAAATATTTAGAGCTTTCTGCATAAATGGGAAAAAAACTCCACAAGGTTCACATTATTTTCAAGTGCATGTGGTACATATTTGAAAATAGACCACCTGCTGGGACACAAGTCAAGTGTGAGTAAATTCCAACTTATCAAGATCACTCAGACTTCCTTCTTTGATCACTGCCACGATAAATCTAGAAATTAACAAAAGATTTTTTTTAAAGGGCAAATACTTTAAGGATGAACAATTTTCATCTGCAAGTGACTGGGTAACTGGCCTAAATTTGAGACAAAATTAGGAAATTTTAAAAGACAAATGAGGATGAGAATACAGCAAAGGCAATTAGCAGAGGTTGCTTGATATCAATAAATGCGCATATGAAGAAAGAATAGAATTTATAGTAGAAACTCTATTGCAAAACCTCCAGCAATTAGAATAGAGCCAACAGAATAATCCCTCTAATAACAAAAGAAAATAAATAAAGATTAGGGCAGGGAGAAACAAATGGGAAAACGAGAAGATAGTGCAAAACATCAATGCAGTGAAAAGCTAGTTCTTCAAAAGGATTAACAGAATTGATAAACTATTGGCAAATCTAACCAAAGATAGGAAGAAACAGCATTATCCAGGTGAGGGATGAAACAGGAAATTGCACAAGACTTTAAGTAGATTAAAAGATTAATTACACAGTACTATGAAGGTCTGTACTCCGATGAATTTGGAAGACATGGACAAATACTTGTAAAAGCAATCCCTCCGTACATTATCCCAAATAGATGTCAAGAAACTGAATAGCCCAATAAAAATAGAAGCAATAGATCGGGTTACCAAGAAACAACCAACTAAAACAGTCTCAGCTCATATGGCTTCACAGAAGAATTTTACCAAGCATTCAGGGAAAAGCGGACACCAATTCTACACAAAATCTTCCAGAGCATAGAAAAGCACGGCAAACACCCAAATACATTCTATGAAGCTAGAATAACACTAACTCCAAAATCTGGCAAGGATCCCACAAGAATAGAGAACTACTGATTATTATCTCTGATGAATATTAATGTAAAAATCCTCCAAAGTTTGGTCAGAATACAAAATCATGGCAATAATATAGCACTAAAGGACCAATCTCTAAAATAGATACAATAGTGCAATACTTTAATAAGAAAAGTATGGGTATAATTAAACGATGTGCAAAACACATGGACAATTCACCCAAAATGGCATCCGTAAGTCAAGCAATCATGTGAAATAATGCTCCCAGTTATTAACCATAAAAGAAATACAAATTAAAACAATGATGAGATGCTCCCTCACACCAGTACTGATAGCAAAATTTTATTTAAGAAAGCAACAACAGAAAATAACAAATGCTGGAGAGGATATGGAAAGATCGAAATCCTCATAGGCTGTTGGTGGGATTGCCACTGTAGAAAACAGTACGGTGTTTCCTTAAACAAATTTGAAAAGAAATAACCTTTCTTTCCTCGTGTATAAGTCAAGTTTTTCAGCACATTTTATTTTATTTTAATTAAAAATCATTTTATTAGGGGCTCGTACATCGTTTTTCCAATACATAAATAAACATACTGTGGCAAGCACCTTCGCGCGTCCGCTGCCGTTCATCATTCTCCAAACATGCACCCTTTCCCCCAGTCCCTGGTATTAGCTCCTCCAACCCCTCCTCTCTTCCCTTGCTCTCCCTCCCCCATCAACCCTCAATACTTTATAAATTATTATTGTTCTGTCGTATCTTACCCTGCCCGACACCTCCCTCAACCCACTCCCCGATGCCCATCCTCCAGACAGGTCACATGTAGATCCTTGCAGTTGGTTCCGTCTCTCTACCCCACCTTCTCTCCACCCATCCAATAGTTCCAATCTAACCACCGGCCTGAGGGGGCTCATCCATCCTGACTTCCCCATATCTCCAGCTCCCCTCTCCCTTCTCCAGTCCATCCGGATTTGCAAGGTAGAGCTGGGACCATGAGGGTTGGGGGGGAGGAAGGCTTCAGGAACTAGAGGAAACTTGTATGCATCATCACTGCCCGGCTGCACCTTGACTGGTCTGTTTCCTTCCCGTGGCTCGCCATTCGTGTTCTGTCCATTATTTCTTTGGAGTATAGACTCCAAAGAAATAATGGACAGAACACGAATACACACACACACCCATGTTTGTGTCAATGCAATTCACAATAGCAAAAATAATGAACCAACAGCATATTCATCTCTGAAGGAAGGGATAAAAAATTCTGGTATGTACACATAATACAATATCATGCATACCTAAAAATAATGATGAAACTGTCAAATACATAAAAATTGACAGATTTGGAAGACATTGTGCTTACTGAATTAGTCAATCACATAAAGACAAAAATGTATAAAAACATTTTTCTAAAAGAAAAAAATGTTTTTACACTGAAAGAAACAGACTTTGAAGACTACGGCAAGGCCAGAGAGAGGTCCGGGGAAAGAAAGAGGAGGGGGGATAAATAAAATAAAATAAATCTATTCTTGAGATCTTCTCTAATTCCAGTAGGATGTGATTGAGTATACTTTGGTGTTTGTGGATTTTCTTTGATCTTCTTCAAGTTGAACTTGCATATGTACAGCTCATGGTTTGTTCCATTGTTAGTTCCTGGCATTGTCTTCACTGATGATAATGAGCTTCTCCAAAATATCCTTCCACAGAAGTAGTAAATTTGAATTCTGTTTAATATAAAGTAGATTTTAAAATTTCATGAAAAATGGAATTAAATGATATCAGAATTTTCCTTGAAATTTTGAAGCCACTTCAGACCTCCAGTTCGGTCCATGTGTATAAGCTTCAACACTTCAGGAAGTAGTATATATTTTAAAATCTCTGGTACTGAAAGAAATTGAACAGTGGTCAATGATGAAAAACAAATCCCAAGAAATTCATAGACTACTATCTACGATTTTTTAAGAAATAGATGCAGTTTTTAAGCACTTTTTTGTTTGTATCAAGAAAATTGTATCTGACCAACTAACTGGAAGGGGTTCTTATTCGTGGGTATTCAAAAAAATTTCATAGGCAATCAAAGGTAATGTAGAAATATCCAAGCAATACCATTAATATCACATGCTGTCAAAAAAATTAAAGATAATTAAAGAAGGATTGTAGACCAATTTTGACAGTAGTTCAAGCTAAATACAGGAGCTGGTGTAGAAACAAGGCAACTACTAATGATCTAAACTGAACAGAAAATATGAGCAATATATTTACTTGTGTTTTATTCACTATGCAAAAGCATTCAGCAGCATAGATCATAACAAATATGGACAACAGTACAAAGAATAGTTACTTTCAGAACAATGAATTGAGCTTATGGGGAATCTCTATATGAAAGAAGTGTAATTTGAACTGCATGAGGATATTTTACATGGTTCAAATTGGAAAGGGCATGCGGTAAGGTTGTATCCTTTCAGTACACGTATTCAATGTTTGTACTGAACAAATGATTCATGACACTGGACTATTTGGAAGAGAAGACAGCATATGGATTGGGGAAAAACTCATTTACAACTCATTAACAACATGCAGATTAAATGAGTTTGCTTCATCACAATAAAGATAAAGCACTTGATGGTGAAAGTCAGAGACTAGCCTTTATTAGAGTTTACACCTGAGCATGAAGAAACAAAAATTCTTACAACTGTATCTCTAAAGCATATAGTGAAAAATGGGAGGGTTATTGAAATTGTTGATTATTTAATTCTACAATATCTTGGAAGCGAAACTCAAGAGACCACAGGACGTGCAACATTGGTCAAATCTGCTGCATCAAACCACTTTTGAGAAATGAAGTTTTAAGAAATGAAAATGTCTCTGGTGACTAAAGTGAGGTGCAATTTATCCTAACCCATGGTTTTTTAAACTACTGCATATACGTTTGAATTGTGGTACTGATCAGATCAACATTAGAAAAAATACAATCAGAATGCTTCTTGGAAGGGAGGATAGTGATACTTTGACTTGCTTATTCAGACAAATCTCCAGGAAGACAAATCAATAAAGACATTGCATTTCATAAAGTAATGGGTCACTGAAAAAGAAGGAAAATTTGCATGTGATGCAATGACACAGTACTCACAGCAATGACTTCAGACACATCAGCAAGTATGAAGATAGCCTAGGACTGTATTACGTTTTCTTTTTTTCTATTATATGGGTACATGGGCCCCCATGTGTCATAGTTGACTCTGGAAACAACAAGTGTAATGTTATCTATCTAATACTGCATCTGTGCTTGAAAGACTTTTTCAAAACAGAAAAATCTATGTTCTCAAATTTTCTCAGGGGATTGTTTTGTACTACTAAAACTAAAAAGCATGCACAAATACAACAATAGATATAAAGCGAACACCATAGGAGCTCAAAAGCATCCATCTCATGCTGTTGGTTGGTCTTTGTTAGGGGCCACTCAGGCCCTCTGCAGACATCGCCCCGTCCTGTGCTGTCCGCACAAGTGTTTCTATTCTTGAGCTCATATCCATCCGCATCTTTCTTATATGATGAGCTATTGTCCAATGGTATAAACAATTATTATGAGCAATTCCAAGTGAAATTACATAAATTATCTTAAGGAACTGTGGCGGTCATGTGTTTATATTAATTTCATGATTGAGATGTAGGGGTGGACTGTATTAATCTGGAGGTAGCCATTGAGTAGCCAATGAGGCCTCCGCATAGGCATGGCTTTCTCCTGAGACTTCTGGGAAATCTCGCTATATTTCCCTCATGGAGGTGTGAGACTATCTTCCCAGTAATTGGGGGTGAGTCTCAGAGAAAACGAACTACGGACAAGACAAGATGGCATCATCTGAGGAGCTGGAGGAGAAGCCACACGGCTTTAGCCTGATGGAACCAGACCTCTGAAGCTGGCGAAGCCACGTGGAGATCCCTGCCAGCATTGAGTTGCCTCTACCAACACTGGATGCTGTTGATGGACGCTGAGCCCTGGAAGAGAGGAGCCATGGAGAGACCCCCGTCAGCCCCGGGACTCTGCACCCACTGACTTGTGACTTCCTGAGTTGGAAGGAGACATTATAGACTGGTATCAGGCATATGGGGCAATATCAGACTTATAACTTTGCACTGGACTGGGTTGGGATGCTTTCTTAATGTCCTATTCCTCTTGTATGTGAACCATACCCTTATATCTATATGTGTGTCTATGGATTTGTTTCTCTAGTTTATCTGGACTAACACAGGTGCTATATAAAATGAAATGTCTCATCAAATGATTCAAATTAAAAACGTAATTTTTTCTGATCCATTTTCTCCTACTCTTTTTCAAGCATATTTTGCATAATAATAAGAAATAATAATATTGAATTATTCACTTCCTGGGTAAACAAAAGCCCATCTGTAGACAGTGGGATATCCCCTCACAGAGGGGTCACAAGAAAGGGATGAGTCAATCAGGGCTCAGTAGAGTATCCATGAAACACACACTATTCTTCTGGTTCCTTGAGCCTTCTTTATTTCCCACTAGTAGGAGCCCAGTGCTGCCCTTCACTTCAGGCTAGACCGGAGCAGCGTGCACAGGTACAGATAAGAGATAAGAGCTCAAGACACACAGAATCCAGGAACAGGAATGGGAACAGCGATACCAGAATGGTTGGGGAAAGGTGGGGAAAGAAGGGGAGGAAGGGGAAACCAATCGCAATAATCTATATATAACCACCCTCCCCCAGGGGGATGAACAACAGAAATCATGAGGGAAGGGAGAGAGTGGCTGATGTCAGATATGAAAATAATATTAATTTATAATTTGTTAAGGGGTCATGAGGGGAGGTGGGTAGAACTGATACCAAAAGCTGAATAGAGCATAAATGTCTACAGAAAAGAATACCGGTAACATATGTACAATATACTTGATATAATTGATATATGGATTGCTGTAAGAGTTGTAAGAGCCCCCAATAAAGTGACCTTTTAAATAAAAATAGCATGATAATTAACTATATTTTTCTTGCTAAAATGCAGAAAATGAGTAATCTGAATTCTTAAAATCATAATTTTTAACACTTTAAGTAAAAAAAAAATATATATATATATACTAAAATCTGGAAATGTTCATGCATCTTACCACTTGACAGTAGCAATGTATTATCTACATTGAACTCAATATGATAGCAACTATGTAAAATCTTTTTTTTGTCTTTTTAAATTTTTTTAATTAAAAATCATCTTATTGGGGGCTCTTTCAACTCTTTTCTTTAAATTTTATTGGGTGCTCTTACAGCTACTACAACATTCAATACATCATTTGTATCAAGCACATTTGCACACATGTTGCCACATACATTTCCAAACATTTTCCACTTGAGCCCTTGGTACAAGCTCCTCTTTAAAAAAAATTCTCCCCCTTTCCCCTCCACCCCCTTTTTTAATGAATCATTTTATTAGGGGCCCATACAACTCCTATCACAATCGCTAACAACATCAGTTGTATGCAGGCCACTTTTACACACCCATTGCCATCATCACTCTCAAAACATTCTCCCTCCCTCCAGGCCCCCACTATCAGCTCCCTATATTACCCTTCCTCCCCCCTTCTCCTTGAACTCTTAGTAATTTACAAATTATTTTTTTCATCCTGTACACTGTACAATGTATCCCAATACTCACTTCCCTGTTGTCCATGCTCCAGAGAGGAGGCTACGTGTAGATCCCTGAAGTTGGTTCTCCCTTTCTATTCCTCCATCCCTCCACCCTCCTGGTATTACCACTCCTATTATTAGTCTTGATGGATCATCTATCCTAAGTTTCCCATGTTTCCAACTTCACTGTACATCTCCTGGTCTAGCTGGATTTATGTGGTAGAATTGGGGTCATGATAGTGGTTGGGAGGCAGCATGGGAACTAGAGGAAGGTTGCATATTTCATAGCTCCTACCCTGTATCTTAACTGGCTCATCTCCTCCTTGTAACCCTCTGCAAAAGGATGTCACCTCACCTATTGATGGACTTTGGGTCAACTATGTTAAATCTTATTCCCTCTAGATTACACTTTTAAAATAATTTTTCAAAAATAGATTCATGAAAATCTAAAATAAATGATTCATGAGATCATTGATGATAAAATAGGAACAAAATAAATGACAACATAGGTCCTTAAATTAAAAACAAAGATAACAAAGGTCCTTATTGTAAGGCATAGATACACGATCAAATATGATAACGGAAAAACACAGGTAGGTGACAAAGTACATGACAGAGACCTACATAACCAAGACATTTCTGTGCATCAAATGAAGTCTGGTTACCTAATGAGTTACTTATTGGGGCACTAGCAACGAGGTTAGCAGTTCACAACCACCAGCTGCTTCCTAGGAGAAACCTGAGACTCTCTGATCACGGAAACTCATAGGGCCAGTTCTAGCCTCTCCTAAAGGGCTACCCTGAGTCAGAATTGGCTCGATGACAATGAGGGTTTTTTCTGAGCATCAAAAGAGTAAAAAGAGAGCCCATGGAGTGAGAGAAACTCTGACCATAGCACAACAGACAAGGGACTAACCTGAGATGTACCCTTGGATCTTTGATCCATCTTGAGTTTATTTTCATACACGGGGTCTTCTTTTATTCTTCCATAGGTACAAATAAAATTTTCCAGCACTATTTCCAACTATTTGTAGGACTATGCCTATCACATTTTGTTGTTGCTGTTCTTTGTTGAAGAGCATTTGTCAGTAGGTGATTGGATTTATTTCTGAATCTTCTATTCTGTTCCATTGGGCTTTTTATCTGTCATTATATGAGAACTAGACTACTGAAGTGTTTTGCTCAGAATGCCTCTCCTCAGAAATGGAGTGATGCATTCAGACACAACTAAGAGAAAGCATGCATAAGTAGTGTTTTGAGGGGAGAAAGTTTTTCCATTACATGATCAGCATGAAGAAAATGGCTCTCATGAAACTAACAGGCTTTCTGGCTACTTCAAAGGTTAGCCTAGGTTCTTTCCCATTGATGGGAATGTCATTAGCAGGAACTAAATGGAGCAGAAACCATCGGTTCAAAGACACGTTATTTGTTACAAAGTCCTTCTACACCTTGAGGCAATTCTTCCAATGACTGAACTTCTGGCATTAAGGGCATGGCTCCAGGTATTAGTTGATCCAGGATATTCTTGCTTCCAGTGGCTAGGCTTACTGTGTGGTGAAAATTCCCATTGGGAGTGCCCCTGGGTGTGACCTTTAGTAAGTTTTGGGGCCGCTGTCACTCTAAGGCAGCTATAAACAGAGCATGCCTTTCCTCCTTGCAGGTTTCCTTCTCCTCTATATCCCTATTGTAGAACACTGAAGAAGCCACTTTTAATGCATATTCCATGGGGGGGGGGGTTGCTGTTCCCATCTCTTCCTAATTTTTGTAATTTCCTCCTGAGAGCTGGAAGAGATTGAGTTACTAACTTATCTTTTAGCATTCTTTCCCAGGCATTCTCAGGATTTAGGCCACTATTATTTTTAACTAGTGCTGCCCATCATTTTTCTGGGAAGGATTTGGAGTCTCCTGAAACCCTTACTGATGAGCTGCTAGTTTGTTATAGTTGATTCGTTTTAAGATTTTTTTTTCATTTCTTATAAAAGGCAGAAGAATTTGTGCTCCCTTGACCACTTCTTTTCAGTTGAATCATTATCTCAGTGGGAATCTGCACATGCAATTGTTTTTGTCCCTGGTAGATATTTATAATTTTGAATATATACTTCATTGACATGTCATGGCATTTCCCATAATATGCTCACTCTCAGAGAAGGCACAAAGCCTACTGAAGGATCAGGTTGATGCCTTTACAAATAAAACTAAGGTTAAAGTTATCTTTCTCCATTTCATAATGAATTTGTTGATATCGTCTACAAAACTTGCTAATGTTTGCTAATTCCTGCATGGCAAATTGTGCTTGGAAATGAACTCTGCCATCTGGCCTTGTGGTTTCTAATAAAAAGGAAAGTTGTGGGAATCTGGCCTTATAAAGAAGGGGCTTAATCTCCCTTTGCCTCACCATGTTGTTCTCACTGAAATGTAATGTTCCAAATTGGGAGATGTCACTGGGATTGAAGCAGCCATTGGATCTTAAGGCCTCATACGTAGATACTGGGAGCTGATTCTAGCTTATTAATAAATTAATAAACCAGCTTCTGGTTTATAACTTCCCAAGTTCAGCAAGAAGGAAGGGTCAGTCTTACAACCCTCATATAATTGAGGAGCTTCCTGCAGTCCCATGGAAACCTGAACATTAGTGCTGCAATAGTGAAAGATTCTGTGAGCAAAATATCGAATGATGAAAGAAGCTTCCAAGGAAGATTGAAAGACTACACTGAATTACTATATGGAAAAGAATTAGTCAATAACCCAACATTTCATAAGGTAAAATATGCATAATAATCAATGATGCGGAAAGAAGTTCTAGATGCACCGAAAGCATTAGATAAAAACAAGGCTCCAGGAATTGATGGGATAGCAATTGGAATGTTTCAACCAGCTGGAAAATCACAGAAAGCATTCACTCATCTATCCCAGGAAATTTGCAAGACAGCTACTTGACCAGCTGCTGGAAAGAGATCCATATCCACGACCACTTCAAAGAAGAGTGACCCAACAGAATGGTCAGACTATAGAGCTGTGGCTCTCAATCTCCCTAACATGGCAACCCTTTAATACAGTTCCTCATGTTGTGGTGAGCCCTCCAACCATAAAAGTGTCTCCTTGCTACTTTATAAACTGTAATTTTGCTACTGTTATGAATCAGGCGACCCCTGTGAAAGCATTGTTTGGCATGCAAAGGGGTGAGAAACGCTGCTATAGAACATTATCATTGATACCTCATTCAAGTAAAATTTTGCTGAAAATATCCAATAATGGCTGCAGCAGTACATTGAGAGGGAACTTCCAGAGATTCAGGTCAGATTCAGAAGAGGATGCGAAACAGAAGGATATAAATCCTGATGTCAGATGGACTGAAAGCAGAGAATACCAGAAAATGTTTACTTGTATTTTATTGACTATGCATAGTCATTTAACTATACAAACCATAGTAAACTGAGGATAGCTTTGAGAAGAATGGATATTCTAAAACACTTCATTGTGCTCATGAGGAACTTGTTCATAAATTAAGAGGCATTTGTATGAACAGAACAGGGGAACGCTGCTTGGTTTGCAATCAGGAAAGGTGTGGGTGAGGGTTGTATCCTTTTGCCACACTTGTTCAATCTGTATGCTGAGGAAATAATCAGTGGAGCTGGATTGTATGAAGAAGAATGCCGTATCAGGATTAGAGGATATGTAGATGACATAACCCTGCTGCTTGAGAATGAGAAGGACAGGAAGCACTTGCTGATGAAGGATCTAGGATTGCAGCCTACATTATGGACCACAACTCAATATAAAGAAGACCAAAATTCTCACAATTGGACCAACAGGAAATATCATGGTGAATGGCACAAAGGTTCAAGTTGTCAAAGATTTTACCCCACTTGGCTCCACAATAAATATTCATGGAAGCAGCAGTGAAGAGATCAAAAGACTAATTGCATTAGGTAGTTGTGCTACACAAGATCACTTTAGAGTATGGAAAAGCAAGGATGTTACTTTGAAGAATAAGTTGTATCTGATCCAAGACATGACATTGTCCTTTGCCTCATATATGCACATGAAAGTTGAACAGTAAATAAGGAAGACTGCAAAAGAATGGATGCATTTGAATTGTAACACTAAAGAAGAAAATACCATGGGCTGCTGAAGGATAAACATCTGCATTGGAATAAGTAAGGCAAGAGCTCTCCGAAGAAGCAAGAATGGCAAGAATTTTTCTTTTGTATTTTGTGCATATTGCCAGGAGAGACTAGTTTCTGGATACGGACATCATGGTTGTTGAACTCGAGGTGCAAGAAAAGAGAGTAAGGCCTCAAAAATGGATTGTCAGGAAGTCTGGGGAGTGCATCCCAATGGATGCCTGTCTTGGAGGGTTTTCTTCTGCCCAACGGGTCTGTGAACTAAGGGGACTTGAGCTGCGGTACAAGGATAGGGAACAGTGCACTCTGAATTTATGTGGAAACCACACAGAAAATGGGTGTCTTTCAGCTCAAGGACTGTTGGCTGACAGTGTCCATGCTGTGAACCCCTTTCTGAAGTTCCTCTTGGAGTTACAGAAGTTGACGTGCAATCTCAGGATCACCAACAAGATCCACAGCTTGCCCCCTATGCTGATGGGGAAGTTCACTCTGTTGAAGAGCCTCTCCCCGAACAACCATGCAGCAACTGTTCTGCCTGATGAGTTATGCAATATGAAAAAAAACCAGAGCTGCTAAGCCTAAACAACAACCATCTGAGAGAGCTGCCATCTACCTTTAAGCAACTCTACTCTCAAAACACTGAGCCTTTCGGGGGAGCCAACTCTGAGCACTGCCCCCCACCCAACTTTTTAGCCTTTGGCACCTGGATGTATGTGATGGATCTCACTAAAAACTAGATTCAGGGGATACCTGACTTGGTGGGGGAGCTGCAGGTTATCGAACTCAACCTCCACCAGAACCAGATATCGCAGATCTCAGTGAAGATATCATGTGATTCTCATCTCAAAATTCTTCGTCTGGAAGAGAACTGTCTTGAGCTTAGCATGCTTCCCCAGAGTATCCTTAGTGATTCTCAGATCTGTCTGCTTGCTGTGGAAGGCCATCTTTTTGAGCTAAAGAAACTTAGAGAACTGGAAGGCTATGATACGTACATGGAAAGATTCACGGCCACCAAGAAGTTTGCATGATGTTCTCTGGGAGCACAGGAACTGGATAGGACCCTAACTTGGAACCTGACTGAATCAAAGGCTCCTGCCCTTGTCAAGGATACCAGCGGTAAGGAGTGAGCTGACACTCCAGGAGATATTTCACTCAACAGTCATCCCTTCCAGGGCTCACATCCGACAAGCTAAGAGGGGAAAAAAAAATCAAGACATGGAAGGGACCTCCATGTGGAATTCTGCATAGGGCCATGGGCAAGACTGATCTTTAAAATCATCCCTTGTTTGGCTGGAAGAGCCTAGAAGCTAGTTGCTATTGATATAGTGAGGGGGTGCTGCCTAGTTACAAAATAACTCCACGCCACAGCTCAAAATTTCAGTTTTAGTTTTAAAGTGTGAGCTTTCATAAAGTCAACTGTCAAAAAAAGTCAACTGTCATTCCATCTCTGTTAACACTTCATATGTCTATGAAATCAAAGCTTGTGAGGCTGCTCTGGTTAACTGGAGGATTTATGATTTTATTCCTGTCCATCAATTGAGTTGTCTGTAGAATTTAGGATGCACCTTAATAGTATGGAACTGTCTGTCTGGACTAAATGTGGGCTTTGTCAGAGAAGCATCAAGAAACACTGAAAGATGCTCCCCAAGGCTGCAGTAGCAACTTTTTACTATTGCAGATGCCTTATTAGTAGAGGGCTCTGAAGCGAGAAAACCATATATTAAAACTTGTAAGATAAAAGGAATTTTAATAATCAAGATCTTCCTGAAATCTTGTTAAAAATAATGTCTTATTTCCCTTTTCTCTTTTTTTATTTATAACTCTACTAATTAAACTACCTATCAAAAACTATTGCTACAATACTTTAAAACCATCTATGTTGATCAAGTTTATTCTCTGGGTGAAAGAATATACTAAATAAAGGATTTTTAATGAAAAAAAAAGATGGATTGTCACAGTGGCTGCAACAATGTTTGTAGGAACAAATTGTGTGGATGGCACAGGATGGGTTGATGTTTCCTTCAGGAGTGTCTACGGTCACTGTGGATCAGAACCAACTTGGTGGCACAATATAACAACAACATGGCAAGCTTAGTTAATACCAAATAATAATTGTGGATTAAAAAATAGCATAAGCATCAAAGGACTAGATGGATGTTGTGTGTTTTGTTGGTGCTATACTCCATGCACCCTGACTAACTCATTCGGTTCTTCTGAGCCTTCTGTGAGGGGCTTTCCAATTGTCTACAAATGAGCTTTGGGTCTCCACCAAAACCCCCATCATTCACATTGATATAATTGGTTTGGGGGGGGGAGTCTTCTGAAGTCTATTACATGATCCCATCAACACCTTCAACATAGGCTGGTGTGTTTCTTCCATGTGGACTTTGTTGCTTCCCTGCTAGATGGCTGTGTGTTTAATTTTAAGCCTGCAAGACCTCAGATACTTTATCTTTTAATAGCTGTCACCATCAGCTTTCTTCACCAGATTTTCTTATGCACCCATTTTGTCTTCGGTGATCGTGTCAGGAAAATGAACCTCACAGAATGCCAGGTAATTAGAATGAAGCATTCTTTCATTGAAGGAGTAATTGAAGAGAGACCTAAAGTCCATCTGCTACCATAGTACCTAACATTAAATATATATACATATGATCACTGAAGACAAATGGGTGCAAAACAAATGTGGTGAGAAAGTTGATGGTGCCTGGCTACCAAATGATAAAGCATCTGGGTCTTAGAAGTTTGAAGGTATACAAGCGGCCATCTAGTGCAGAGGCAGCAAAGTCCACATGGAAGAAACACACCAGTCTGTGTAATCATGAGGGGTAGATGGGAGCAGGTGTCAGGCATCAAGGAACAAGAATCAATCACTTTACTATGAATGAGGGGGAGTGCAGAGTGGAGACCCAAAGTTTATTTGGGGTCAATTGGACATTCCCTTACAGAAGGGTCACGGGGAAGAGATGAACCTGTCAGGGTGCAGTGAAGTAACAATAAAGCATACAACTTCCCTCTAGTTCTTCAAGGCTTCCTCCCCCAACTATCATGATCCCAATTCTACCTTACAGATCTAGCTAGACTGGAAGATGTACACTTGGCCAGATAGGAACTGGAAGTACAAGGAATTCAGGACAAATGAACCACTCAGGACCAGTAGTGAGAGTGGAGATACTGGAATGTGGAGGGAAGGTGGGGTAGAAAGGGGGAGCAGATTACAATGATCTACATCTTCCCTCCTATCTGGAGGATGGACAGTGGAGGAGAGGACGAGGGAAGACACCAGACAGTGTAAGATATGACAAAATACATGGTTAGGGTCATGAAAATGAAAAAAATGATATGAAAAAATAATAATAATTTATAAATTACCAAGGGTTCATGAGGGAGAGGGGAGGGGAGGGAAGGGAAAGATGAAGAGCTGAGGTCAGGGGCTTGAGTGAAAAGCAAATGCTTTGAGAATGATGATGGCAGCAGGCGTGTGAAGGTGCTTGACAAAATATATGTATGTATGGACTGTTATAAGTGTTTTACGAGCCTCCAGTAAAATTATTTATTAAAATACAAATATATATTTACATATCCCTATACATTATACATCCCTGTTGTTATATATTAATATTTACATATCCGTATGCCTATATTTAATGCCTCTATAAATGTCTTTTGCCTCCTAGTTCTTTCTTCTATTTTCATTTACTTTCCTCCTGTTCCTCTATCATGTTTGACCTTCTTCTGACTCTCAGTAATTCCTCTTGGCTACATTGCATGTGTTCAAACTCCAACAGACATTATACAATTTCCTTGCATCAATTCCACATCTCTTCTTGTTCCCTTGTGCCTGGGTTTCTTGGTGGCTCTCTCTCTTTCCCCCATCTCCTCCTCTCCCTTGTCCCCCCAGAGCCATTGACCTCACTGTTTTCGGCATTGCTTATCTTATATGGATAGATATGAGGGGAGAAAAGAAAAAGAAACTACATACAGTTCCAGGTATGACTGCTGATCCATATGATTGTTTTCCCATCATGTCTGGTGAGGTGCCAAGCTCTACCCACTGATTCCAATGTCTATTTTCTGGAATCCTAGGGAACTTTCTCTATTTCTTTAATATTTCCTCCCCCACACCCCAACCATCACAAACCCAGTTCTGCCTTACAAACTTGCTAGACTGCAGCATGTATACTGGTACAAAGAAGAGTTTTCAACACAAGGAATCCAGGACAGATAAACCCCTCAGAAACAGTAATGGGAGTAACAATACCATGAAGGTAGGGAGAAGGTGGGGTAGAAGGAAGAGAAACAGGGAACCCATTGCAATGCTCAACATATACCCCCCACTCCCAAAAGAGATGAATAACAGAAATGTAGGTAAAGGGAGGTAGCAAATAGTGTGAGATATGAAAATAACAATACTGTATAATTTATGAAGGGTCCATGAGTGGGGACGTAGGGAAAACAGAGGAGGTGATACCAAGGATACAGGTGGAAAGAAAATGTTTTGAAAATGCTGATGGCAATATATGTTTGATACGATTGGCATATGGATTGTTATAAGAGCTCTTTAATAGCATTATTAAAAATAATAGTATAGTATTTGTACCTTAACACTTTTTCATATCTTAAGATATGTTCTAATTGTATTACCTTACTGGATTTTGTTCCAAAGTCACTAGCACCATCTAATGTTAGTGACTGGAATTATTTTGAAACATTTAAGCTAATTGTTCCAATTAAATTTTTTTTAAAACCACAAATACCACAATTGATGCCTAGAAACAATATCTGGCTGAATACTTGTCACTGTTTCAGGTCCAAAGAAAGACCAGGTTGATTTGAGAAACTAAGTTTTTCTGAAACGTGAGATAAAATGAAACAGTGGGGTTTGCTGCCAAATCCCAAGTTGCTTCAAAAATTCATTGAAAGTTAAGCAAATTATATCTCTTAAACTATGTGACAGAATCAGGTTTTCATGATGACCTCAGGATACAATTAATACTTCAAGAAGTCGGGTTTTGCAATGATCATTAGGAAATGATCTACACCTGCATTTCTCCAGGGGCCATTAAACTATCATCGTGGCAGATTCACGTGTCCTTGTTTATCTAAACTGGGGGAACCTGTCCTTACCAGCCTACTCCCCTGAGGCATCTGAGTAGGTATGCTTCATGCCTGGCTACTTAACTTAAAATCATTTTATTGGGAACTCTTGCAGATATTATAACAATCCATACATCAATTATATCAAGCAAACTTGTACGTATGTTGCCATGATCAATTTCAAAACATTTTCTTTCTACTTGACTCGTTATCAGCTCCTCATTTTTCCCTTCCTCACTAAGCCTTCCATGCTCATGAACTCTTGATACATTACATATTATAATTATTCTTTCATATCTTACGCCATCTGATGTGTCCCTTCACCACGTTTCTGTTATCTGTCCTCCTGGGTGGGTGTGTTATACATCCATCATTGCTATCTGTTCCCCCTTTCTTCCCACACTCCTACTTTCACCATATCACTATTCCCATGACTTCTTTGAAGGGGTTTATCTGTCCTGACTTCTGTGTGTCAAAAGGTCTTATCAATATCAATGTACATATTCTGCTCTAGCATGATTTGTGAGGTAAAACTTGGGCCATGATAGTGTGTGTGTGTCGGGGAGGGGGGGTGGAAGCATGAAAGAACTAGTGAGAGGTTTTGTGCTTCATCAGAGCTGTACTGCCTGCTGAGTGAATCGTCCCTCCCATGTGACCTTTCTCTGATTATCTACAATGGGCATTAGGTCTCACTCTGACTCCTCTCTTGCACATCAATATAATTGTTTGTTTTTGATCTTCTGATACCTGATCTGGTGGACACCTGGTGACCACACAGGCTGGTATGCTTCTTCTATGTAGGCTTCATTGTTTCCCTGCAAGGTGACCACTTGTTTAATTTGAAGTCTTTGAGGCCCCAGCGGCAATATCTTTTAATAGCCAGACACTACCAAATTTCTTCATCACATTTGCTTATACAGTCTAAAGTGACCAGATTTTAAGCAGGACACCACTGACTGGGGACAGGGGGAGGGGTTCTTGATTAAAAATTTGGTCTATAAGGAGCAACAAAAATGTTCATAGAACGCAAAAATAGTATTATAGTATATTTATTTAATTTTAAAATGCCATGGAATGCGGGACAAATTGTTAAAAAGCGGGACATCTGGTCACGTAATTATACACTCATTTTGTCTTTTGTTATCCTGTTTCAAAGGTGAATATCACACAGTGACAGGTTATTAGAAAAAGTGTTTTTGCATTCTGCTACCTTAATAATTTAACATATAAGTATATATACATAGAACATTACCCTATTGCTATATGTTAATATATTTACATTGTATGCCTATATTTACACCTCTCTATATGACTTTTGCCTCCTAGTTCTTTCTGTTTTCCTTTTACTTTCCTTCTGCCCTTCTATCAGGTCTATCCTTCATTCGGTTCTCAATAGTTCCTCTCAGCTACATTACAATTGATCAAACCCCACCAGGTAGTCTACACATTCCTCCCAGTGGATTTTAGATCCCTTGCTCCCTTGTCCCTGAGTTTGTTGGTGCCCCACTCCCATTCCCCCATCTCCTGCCTCCGCAATGCCCCCACCTCCAGAACCATTGGTCCTGTTGATTTCTTTTTGGAAGTGATTTTCCTGCCTATCTTATATAGATAGACATGTAAAATAGGGGGAAGCACCCATAAATCGTTCCAGGTCTATCTGTTGACTTTTCTGAATGTCTTCCAACTGGGCCTGATGAGGTTGGAAGTACTACCTCCCAAGTCAGAAGTCTCTTTTCGGAATTCCTCTGGGACTTTGAGACCAGGCTTCTCTTGCTGCCCTGTTGTGCTCTGTGGTAGTTATATAATCTGGTGTCAATTTTCGAGGATTGAAAATGAAGGGGTGGAGTCTTACCTGTCAATAAAAATATAACCAATGAGGCTTCTGTGCGAGCATAGCCAGCTTCTGAGTTTTCTGGAACCCCTTTATTTTCCTCCTTGGAGGTGGGAAACATTTCTCTGTCTCAGTTCACTCCCTTGAAGACTCTACTGACAAGACAACATGACACTACACTGATAGACTCTGAGCCCTGGGAACTGGAGAAGCCACGCGAAGACTACTGCGAGTGGTGAGATGCTTACAATGCTACTGGATCCAAGACTTTCTATCCACTAGCCTGTGATCATCCTGCAGCCTGCGTCATTGCATGTGTTTCGTGAGTCTGAAGAGAACTTTATAGATTGGTATTGGACATATTGGCTAATATCAGACTTAAGGACTTACACTGGACTGTGTTGGGATGTGTTCTTAATGTACAATTACCCTTTATATAAAACTCCCTCTTATACACATATGAACGTCAATGAATTTGTTTCTCTAATCTATTCTAACACATGCTTTCAATATGATTCAGCCTGCTGTGGAGTGGTCAGATCAGACTCACTTCCTGCACTGTGTCTCCTGATAGTCCCAAGTATTGCGTGGGCCAGTGAGAGGAAGTCATGTCTCCTGTTGGGGCTGGTCCTATGGTTCTTTCTGTGTATTTGATGCTCAGAGCAGGAATGTCGTCATTGAGGCTCTGTATATCAGGATGAAGCTCTCTCTCTCTTTTTCCCTCTCACCTTCTTTGTTAGCTTTTGTGTGGCCAGGACAGACTGGTTCCTCTCCCTGGCCTATATCTTCAATGCTGTTCCCTGTAGTACCTAGCTTGAGGGGTCAACATAGCGTGAGTTGGGGCCAACCCCAAAGTCTTCTCTGTTTATGCACTGCTCCATGTTGGTATGTTGGGCACCAGAATGAAATCTGATTTCTCTCTCCCTTTCCTGTGGAAAGATTAAAAATACCCTCTTCATGGGTGGATTATTATCTCATCCCCCCACTATCATTGTGGGTTTTTTTCTTCCTTTTAAGTTCACTTAGTGAAAAAGTAGGTTGTTTTCAATTCTTTACAATTGGGAACTGTGCCACGATGAATATTGGCACTTGGATGCCTGACTGTGATCTGTTTCTTACTTCTTCCTACTTTCTTATGCCCAGTAGGGAAGTTGTTAGGTCATATGGTAGCTTGATTGCCATTCCTTTTAGGTAGCCCCAAATCTATTTTCATAGTGGTTATACATACCTATAGGACAACCAGCAGTGAATGAGAGTTCCTATCTCTCCATACCCCCTCCAACATTTGTTGCTTTTTGATTTTTTGAATTGAGCTATCTTTGAGGCTGTTATGTGGTAGCTCCTAATTGTTTTACTTTGTATTTCCCTTATGGTTAATGATTGGCAACATTTTCTCATATGCTTATTGGCCCTTTGGGTATCTGCCTTGTGAAATTCACATCTTTTGCCCACCTCTTCAATGTTCAACGGGCTATTTGTTTGTTTGTTTCTTATTGTAGGCTAGCAGAGCCTTGTAGATTTTAGTAAAAAGCCCTTTGTCTGATGCATCATTGCTAAAGATGTTTTCCCAGTCTATGAAATTTCTTTGCGAAGTCTTTCAATGTACACAGATTTGTTATCTTTAGTATTCTCACTTGTCAATTTGTGCTTTCTCTGAGTGAGTATATGTCCTTCCCAATTTCTGGTAGCTCTGTATTCTCTGTGCCCGGGTTCTTAAGTTTGTCCCAATTCCCTCATTGTTGGCCCTAACAGTTTGGGGGCTGACCTCAAGGTCTGTAATCAGTCTTGAATTTACTTTTGTGCATGCAGTGAGGTAAGGGGCTTACTTAATTTTTCTGTAGGTGTATATCAACTTTTCCAGCACCACTTTTTGAAGCAGGTGTCCACTTTCCATTTGATATTTTGGGAGCCCTTACCAAAGATCAGTTCTTTGTATGCTGATGGTTTCATCTCTGGGTTTTTGGTTCTTTTCCATTAGTCTGAATATCTGCCATTATACCAGTACCATCCTGCTTTGACCACTGTAGTTGTATAATAAATTTTAAAATCAGGTAGAGCAAGACCTCTAACTTTATCCTCCTTCTTGAGGAGTTCTCTGCTAATTCTGGACTTCTTCCCTCTCCATACGAAGTTGCTAGTGAGTTTTTCCCAGTTCTTTGAAGAAAGATATTTGTACTTGTATCATGATAGCATTAAATTTATATTGTGCCTTGGGCAGTATGGACATCTTTACTATATTGAGTCTTCTGACCCAGAGCATGGGATAGATACTTCCATTTCTGGTTTCTTGTAATAGTGCTCTGTAGCTTTCCTTGTACAATCTTTTTGCTCATGTAGTTAGGTGTATCCCTAGATATTTCAATTCATGCTTGGCTATTATGAAGGATACTATCTTTTTTATCTTCCCTTGTGTAATCTTATCCAAAGTACATAGCAATCCAATAGAATTCTGTTTGTTGATCTGCCCTGCCATCTGCAAATAATGATAGTTTCACCTCTTCTTTCCCCAGAGGAATACATTGAATGTCTTTGTTCTCGAACAGTCCAGTACAATATTGAATAAAAGTGAGGGCATGGGGCATCCTTCTCTGGTCCCTTTCTTCCGTGGGATTGTTTTAGACTTTTCTCCATTGACTATAATACTGACTGTTGGTGTTTCACATGTAGCCTATATTATTATTTTTTCTGGTTTTTTTGGGGGGAGCACCACTGCCCTCTGGTGGGAGTAGAAGGCCCAGCCTTGCTTCTGGAGAGCTGCTGCTGTATTTGAACTGCCAACCCAGTGGGCGCAGTCCTGCACACAACCACTACGCCACCGGGACTCAACCCACCTTATTATTTTTTTATGTAATCATTTCTCTTAATTGATTAATGAAAATATAATTCTGTTAATGAGAATATACACCACAGAACATACAGCAATCCAACAGTTTTGCCATACAGGATTCAGTGACTTGATTGGACGTGTGAGGTTGTAAAACCATGCTTACCCTCCTTTTCCGAATTCTTCCTCCTGCAGAAAGTCATCACTCTGAAGCTTCCTACCTCTTCTTTCCAGTTGCTGTTGCTAGTGTTCCCCTCTTCCAAAACCCAAACCAACCTGCTGCTGTGAAGTCAGTTCCGACTCTTACGGATCATATAGAACAAGGTAGAATTGTTCCATAGGGTTTCTGAGGCTATGAATTTTTAAAATCACTTTGCTTGGGGCTTGTCACACTCTGTACTTACATCCATTGTGTCGAGCACATTTGTACATTTGTTGCCATCACCATTTTCAAAAAAAAAACTCTACTCAGCCCTTAGAATCGCCTTTCCTCCCTCCCCCTCTCCTCCCTCATGAACCCATGATAACTTATTGATTGTTATTATTTTTGTGGTCTTATACTGGACAATCTCTCCCTTCACCATCTTTTCTACTCCCATCTCCCTGGGAGGAGGTTATATGTAGATAACTGTGGTCAGTTCCCCCTTTCAACCCAAACCTTCCCCTTCCCCTTCTGATATCATTACTTTCTTTATTGTTCCAGCGTGGTTTATCCATCCCAGATTCCCTGAGTTTCCAGCTCTTTTTTGTATCTGTGTACATGCTCTGATCTAGCTGGATTTGTAAGATGAAATTGGGGTAATGATGGGGGGGGGGCGTGTAGACTAGAGGAAAGTTGTATGTTTCATTAATGCTATACTGTACCCTGACTGGCTCATCTTTCCCTTGTGATCCTTCTGTAAGGGGATATCCAACAGTCTATAGATGGGCTTGGGGTCTCCACTCTGCACTCCCCTCATTCACATTCAGGCAATTTTTTGTTCTGGGTCTTTGATGCTTGATAGCTGATCCCATCAAAACCTCATGATCACACAGGCTGATGTGCTTTCAAGCATTTAAGACCCCCAGATGCTATATCTTTTGATAGCTGGGCACCATCAGCTTTCTTCACCACATTTGCGCATGCACCCATTTGTCTTTAGTAATCATGTCAGGAAGCTGAGTCTCACAGAATGCCAGATCATAAGAACAAAGTGTTCTTGCATTGAAAGAGTACTTGAGTAGCCATCCAATGTCCATCAGTTAACGTAATACTTAACATATAAATATATGTACTTAGCTATATTTCCCTATCATTATATATAAATATATCTATATATGTACATGCAGTATAAATGTCTTTTGCCTCCTAATAATGTCCTCTATTTTCTTTTACTTTCCTCTTGTCCCACTATAATATTTGACCTTAATTCGGGTTTCAGTAATTCCTCTCAGTTATATTGGCCATTAGCAAGCCCTACGAGGAATCCTGGCCACAATTTTTTTTTCACTTATTGTCCCCTGGTCTCTGGATTTATTAAAGCTCACCCTCCCCTCTCCTGTATCTCCCGACCCCTGAAACTGTGGTCTCATTGTTTTCTCCTCTGGATTGTTTATCCTGCCTATCTTATCTAGCTATACATACAGAGACAATAAAAATCTCAAAAACAAGGCAGAGCAAAACAAAACAACAAAAGAAAACACAACAAACAAACAACAACAAAAATAAGAAAAGCTTATACAAATGTTCAGGTCTGTTTGTTTACCACTAGAAGGGTTTTCCGTTCAAGACTGTTGGGGTGCCATGCCTTGGCCTCAAAGTTTAATTTTGGTGTTCCCTGGCAACTCTATTGTTTTGCTCCCATAGCTCTCTATTGCAAACCCTTAGCATTTCGCCCCAGTGAGGTGGGGTCAAGTCGGGCACAATTCCCACACTGTGCCTTCACTGTTGCCCACTCCCTCATAGCACTAAGGGTCAGTGAGGGATGTCTTGTCTCATGATGGAGCCAGACCTATTGTCCTCTGTGTATTGGCTGCTCTGAGCATGAATATCGTCCTTGGGGTTTGGTGGGCCAGGATGTGTTTCACTCTCTCTCCTCTCTTCTTTTTTCCCTGTGTGCTCTGATCAGAAGCATCCCTCTCCCTGATCTGTAGCTTCAATACTGTCCTCTAAAGTGAATTCTTCTGGGGGCAGGGGATGTGTCCATGTAATTGAGATTGGGGCCTGCCTCACAGACTTCTCTATTGGTTCACTGTTTCATGCCAGTATGTTGCATTCATGTCTATATAGACTGTATTATAATGAGGAATTTTCTTTCCATTCTTATCTTCTTGAGTGTCTTAAACAGGAATTGGTGTTGGATGCCCTTGAATGCTTTTTATCCATCTCTGAATATTATCATGTAATTTTTATTCTTCTTATCAATGGGGTGAATAATGTTGATGGACATTCGGATGTTGAACAGTCCCTGCATCCATGCAATGAATCCCATTTGGTCATGATGAATTACTTGTTATATATATACATTTGTATGCTATTAGCCAATATTTTGTTATGGATTTTTGCATTGATATTCATTAGAGATATAGGTCTGTAGTCCTTAATTTTTGTGGAATCCTTGGCTACTTTAAGTATTGGTGTTATACTAGCTTCATAGAAGGAGTTTTTGAGTCTCCCTTCCTTTTCTATGCTCTGGAAGAGCTTATTTAAAATTGGTGTCAATTCTTCCCAGAGTGTTTGGTAGAATTCTTCTGTGAAGCCATCTGACCTGGGTTTTATTTTAGTTTAGTTCAGTCCCTTGATAATCTTATTTATTTCTTATATTTATATGGGTCTATTGAGGCTCTTGATGTCTATGTGGAATAACCTAGAGCGGGATTTTATTTCCCAATATTTGTTTACTACAAGTAGCAGTTTGCATAATTCTCATTGATACCAAAAATATCCAGAACTATACATTCTTCTTTGTTTTTTAATTACACAAAACTTTGTTAAAGGAAGTCATAATTTTATGTGGTTCAATTTTATGCCCTAAGTGGATTTTCACATAATCGTCTAACAGCTCAACTATCATATTTCAGTCAGATGCAATTACATTTTTACATATTCCTGGTAGAGCTGTATGCTGCACAATAAGATTCCAACCACAGAGTCAATGGTTAGAACCCACAGGCGACTCATTGAGCTGGAAATAAAGCTTTTTGATCCTACAAAGATTGAAAGTCTCAGAAACCCAGATAAACCTTTCTACTCTCTCCTATCGGTTCACTCGGTGAGAGTAAGTTTGGTTTGGGTTATTGTATTGTACTTTTTTTACAGGGGCTTCAAGTTCTTCCCCTCCTAAAAGAAAGATTTTCTTTGAGAGGCACTACGTGGGGTTTTTGCACAGATAACTTTTATTAAGAATCTCTTAGCAAATGTACAATTTTTTCAGGATGTATTAGAACTATGGAATAAATTAATGTATGCATTAATCCCAATCAATAATTTAAAAAAATAATCTCCCAGGAGAGAGGAGAAGAAAACACCACACTAGCTTCCATGATGGCCTCTGTTGGACTTCTTTCTTTTGCCCCCATGAAAACAGACTTTTCAATATTTGAGCAGAAGTGGAAACCCCACTGTGGATCATAAGGGTTTCTGGTAAATATAGTCCCAAGACCATTCATGGATACTGTGCATGCTCAGCCTAAATCCCCATGTCCTGTCTCGTTTTATACACATAATTTTATAGATTTTTACACATAATCTTTTATGACATGAGTAACAAAGTTCTCTCTTTCTATAGCTACTTCTTTTTTTATGGAGCATAGAATATCATCACATCATCTCTATGAGTAGAAATCTTTCTATCTGTTTTATACTAAAGGCAAGCAAGATCTTTCAGGAAGAGGTGCTGAGTTCGAGGCTGAGTCATTTAAAGGCACTGGTCTGCAGTCCAGGTCCAAATTCCTCCAGTAGTCATACACAAAATTGTTCTTTGGGGGACATTCTTAATTAAAATGAGACAAAAAAGGAGAGATGAGCAATGGATTGGCACCCATAAATAACACACTTGTCTTAGAATAATTCTAAAAGCAAAAATGATTCTGTTTCTTTTGTATTTCATTCTTAGAAATTCTTAATTTAAACTTGATTATAGGTAGGAAGGGGCTGTTTTGTCTTACAGGATAAAATGAAGAGCCAAAGAATGAAAAATCCCTCTTTTTAGACCTTACAGTTCCAAGGACACTTTTAGGCCACACTTCCTAAATTGTGTGTGCCTGCATACATAGATAGATCTGTGTGCATTTTTCTTGCTCTAGCTATAAACACAAAAATCTGCTCCAAATTTTCTAAGATTTTTCCTGGCTCCATGTGTAGTTTAGTGATTAAAATGTATGTGCAAAATATTGAAGATGGATTTTGGACTGATTCAAGGGATAGGATGTAATCAGGGCTCTGTGTGAAGCATGTGGTTTCCTGTAGAACAAGCACTTTCTAGCTTGAGACATTGACACATTTATTGCTTTCGATCCAAAGTTGAAGAGAGTACACTGAAGACAGTACCCTGGCCTTTGACTGGACTAAACATGGGGTCCTTTGCAGGAACTTTAAACTAGCAGTACTAGTATTCCCCATATCCTCTTGTCTCTTTCCATCAGTAAAGTTTGCAGTGTGAACAGAGGATACGTTTATTGCTTTGTTACTGTACTGTGCAGGAGGCAGCAGTGGTAGATAATAGAAAGACGATTATCCCTTGCTAAGGAGTCCTGATGATGGGCTGTGATCTGCATGCGTGGCAGATTGAAAGCACAAACAGCTCCACAGGAGAAAGATGGAGCAGAAGGAGTTTCTACTCCCATAAGCATTCAGAGTCTTGGAAAGCCACCAGGCTTGCTATGAGTCAGTACTGATTTGATGGCAGCAAGTTTATCCCTTGTAAAGGTGACTTACTTTATGGGCCTATCCTTGATGGTAACTACTTAAATAAGTTCGGAGTCTGTGGGAGTGCTGTAATGTATGGCTATATGCCATACTGTCTAATTGTATGTATGCCTTCTTCCACTTTTCCTTTAGGGAAAGGAGTATGGACGACTACACAAACTTCAAATTGCTGGGCTAGGAAAAGTTGAAAGCTGCTGTTGTCTGGGCAACTACGGCAAGTGAGTTTAATCATTACTGCAATCTTCCCCTCTTTCATGGAGACCATGGATTTCTTTAAACACAGCTTTAACTGTATCAAGGCACTCAGGTTCATTCCTGAGTGTTGGACTGAAAAAGCTCCTTTCTTATTCTCATTTTGCAATGTGCAAAGCTGCAGTCTCAAATTGTGTTTTAACTTCTTGGCATCACTCAACTTAAATTTTTGGAAAGGCTAAGTACAAAACCTCCATTTTCCTTCAAAGGCAAGTGAGGATATTGTTTTAGCCACTGTGTGCTACAAAAGCAATCATTTAACTAGGCTTCAAATGAGATCAAAGCCAAGTATTACTGCAGGTAGTCAAGTTACTAAAAAGGAATTCATAATTTAGCTCAATTATTGGAAGTAAAATCTTGCAAAAGTTTGAAGGAGGAGGCAGAATCAAATTATAGTTAAACGCAGTTTCTTGCGGCAGATTTAGTACTGTATCAGATTACCAACACCTGCTATGGATTTCAACTGTTCAAAGGAAAAGGCAAAAAACAGGTAACTAGATGGGAAATGAATACGACTCCAGATTTTAAAAGATAACATGCAGTACACGCGGGGTTTGTTAGATTGTACTTGAAGATGAGCAGCCCATCAGAAGAGGGGCTAAGAGATGGTTGGATGAGGAGGCAGTATACTCTCTGGGTTTAGTTCTCCAGCTAGTTTGGCCACCAAGTCACAAACTTGGTCTTCTTTCAACGAGGAAGTTGTACTCAAGATTTTATACCTGGTGATTTTGCACTTTGGATGACTTATCCACTAAGGGAAGCATAACCTGCAGCACTGAGGATTATAAAAGGAGACGGCAACTGATAGACCCAAACTAACAGCAATCTTGTAAGTTGTAGAAACCTAACAAATCGAATGTCTTCAGAGGACCTTGAAATCCTTGTTTCTTTCTTCAGTGGGTATTTTAACCTTTAAAATTTAAAGTAGTATTTCAGTTCTCCTGATGATCCATAAGGAGTAGATTCAATGAAAAGCAGGTAAAATCCCTGTCCTTGTGGGAAGAACACTGATTTCTCAAAACTTACTAGAGATCTCTGGGGTTGCTGGATCAATCTCAAACCATTGTGACTTCTTGATGTTTGGGACAGATTTACAAATTTATCTTTTAATATGATTTTTCCTTTGGAACACTTAAGGTCCAGAAAAGTAGGTTTTCTTTTTACCCGTTGTAACTTAAAAAATAAATTATTTTATTGGGGCTCATATAATGCTTCCCCTTATAACTTTTAAAATGTCATCTGTTCTCTTGAGAGATTTTGTTAATGGTGGCTAGTTTGCCATCATAATGCAGACAGATTATTTTCAGGTCAAATTTTTCACTGCTTAATCTATTACAAAAAAGATTAGTTTTTCTTTAGGGTCTGAGAATTGAATTCACTCCAGGTATTAATAATGCATGCCAGACTTATTTCTGGGAATATCGACTTTGGTTTCCCAACTGCAAAGGAGCAGAGAAACAAACCATGGTAGATCTTTTGAGCGTCTTCTTCTCCATGTGTTAAATTTAAAAATAAAAATAAAAAACTAATTGGGAAAAGATGCCCCCTTTCCAAACCTGGACTTCAAGAATTAACTGGTCCTTACAGAATAGGCCCCCCATAACCTGACCCATATTTGGTTAGATGTACACATCTCTGTCTCTTATGCTTGGCAAAGTATTACAAAACCTCCTCACAGGACCTAAAAGCCTTCGGCCTGAGTCACGTGCTAATTATCCAGGAAGGGAATTAGCAAAGAGAGATGGAAGTTCAAAAGATCTCGTGCATAATTTCTGGGATTTAAAAAAAAGAGTCAACCTAGAAAAGAATTGGAGAATTCTCATAAGATTCATACAGTAAAACTGCATTTTGGCATTATTTATTGTTGTAGGCCACTAAAGCTCGGTTTTGAAATAGTTCAAGACTTCGTGACTTAAATGCCAGTATCTGCTGCTCGAACTTGCGATTTAACATTGAAGATGCATTAAAGAATAGAGCCATTTTCTCAGTCCTGAGAAATCAGAATGCTTTCAGTGTCTAACTTGGCAGAACATAGAAGCTGTTGACGTGCACACCTGCTTAGTTGGGAGAAAACATGACCCTGAGTTGTTTCTGGATTGTTAAACCAAGGTGTAAAATAAACTCGGGCCTTCAGTATTCACTGTCGCCCTCCCAATGTCTTTCTTCTCTTCTTTTTTTTCCTAACCTTCACTCTCCCATTCAGGACTGCTCGGCACCGATAATTTGTCCCAAGCTTGTGGGGGCAAAGTGCTCTGAGCTATCATTCCATACCCTTAATTACAACTGCTTGCCACTGCCACAAAGCCAACCTAACTCACTGCAACGCCTGTGAAAGCACACAACTGTAAAAGTTCGTGGTGGTGGAAAGCCTCCTCTTTTTCCCTTGCAGCAGCCCGTGGTCCCAAACTGCTGACCCTGCCAGAAACATAAGCAGGACACCAGTAGGGCTACTTGCTACTGTTTGAAAGAGACGGGTTTAAATTGGTTGGAGCTCTTCAGTGTTCTAAGGATAATAGCTTTGCCCGGCTCCAACTAGATTAAATCATAGTAAGCCCCTTTTTGAGTAGTTGCTCCCATATAAAATATCTTTAAATTGCTCACATGTTTGGTGGTGGTGGTAGGTGCCATCCAGTTGGCTCTGACCCACTGCGAACCTGTACACGACGGAACAAAAAACTGCATGGTCCCGCACCATCCTCACAACTGTTTTCATGTCTAAGCCTGTCGATGTCACTGTGTCAGTCCATCTCATTGAGGGCCTTCTTTGTGGCCGCCTCTCCACTTGACCAAGCACGAGGTCCTTCTTCAGGGACTGATTTCTTCTGACACCCCTACCCCCAAGAAATTATGTCAGAAGAAGTCTTGCTCTCCTTGCGTCTGAGGAGCACTCTGGTCTTATGTCTTCTAATAGAGATTAATTTGTCCTTTTAGCAGCCCGTGCTACTTTCAATATTCTTTTCCAGCACCACGCTTCATTGCATCAATCCCTCTACAGTATTCTTTATTTAATACCCAACTTGGATATGCATATGATGCAATGAAGAATACTATGATTTAATTCACATACGTAGTAACCCTCCAAGTCACATCCTTGCTCTTCAATACACTAAAGAGGTTTTATGCAGCAGATTTCCCTCATGTAATTCGTCTTTTGGTCTCTTGACTGCTGCTTCAATGAGCATTGGTTGTGGATCCAAGTAAGACAAACTCCATGAATACGTCAACTTTTCTCCATTTATTATGATGCTACCTTAAGTTCACTTGTGGGGATTTGGGTCTTCCTCACATGGAAGTGTCACCCACACTTTCATCCTTGCTCTTCATCTGCAAGTGCTTTCAGTTCTCCTCATTTTCAGCAGGCAAGGTTGTGTCATCTGCACGCCCCAAGTTAATAAACCTTCCATCTGTCCTGATGCTGCACACTTCTTCATAGAAGCCAGTCTCCCTGATGATTTACCCATCGTGCAGATGGAACAACTATGGCAAGAAGATGCAACCGTGAGGCACCCCTTTCCTGATTTTCTATGTTGCAGAATCCCCTTGCTTTGTTCTCACAGCTGCCTCTTCTTCCATGTATAAGTGCCAATGAAACACAAGTGAACATCTTTCTGGTATTCTCTTCTCTGAGCCTAGATCCCTCTGACACCGGCAACGATGGCCTTGTTCCACATTCTTTTCTGAATCGGGCCTGAATTTCTGGCAGTTCCCTGTCAATGGGCTGTTGTTACTGTCGTTGGATGATGTTGAGTGTTGTAACAAGGATATTATTCTATAGTCTGAGCATTCTGTTGGGTAAGCTTTCTTTGGAATGGACACAAATACAGATCTCTTCCGTTCAGTTGGTCAGGTAGCGAGTGCTTCCAGTGCTTCTTGGACTTTCAAAATTGCTCACATTGTTCTCAAATGAGAATTTTAAGGAAACATTTAGTACAAGTTTCCATTACTATTTTAATGCCTGTGTCTTCTCTCCTTTCAGCGTTCTAGATGCCATGATTTAGTCTGATGGGTTCCAACCTTTTGTAACTTCATAGTTGCAGAAAAAAAAATTGGTTAAACATCTTAGCAGGTCACCAAAGCAAAGGCTTTTCTCTAGGTGAGTACATATATATTTTGAAAGTCTTAAGTGGAGAAATTCCCAAACTAATGAAAAACTGAACAAGTTTACACAATATTTACAAAGTTAAACAATACTTTCAAGTTTCAGATATAGCATCTTATTGAAATTATTGAACTTTCTTTCTCAGCTTCACAATGAAGCTGAGATGATACTTCAAATGATAACTAACACATACCTGAATTGATTATCATTGTCAACTAACCATGAGTTGTTTATAAATGCAATGAGTCGATTTCAAATCCTTGACCTTCTGGGTTCCTGGGCCCACACCTTTTGAGGCCTTGCTTCAGCTTAATGTGGAACAGGGCTCAACTCCCAGGGCTCCTGAGAACTAGGAAAAGGACAGAGTGGGCTTCAAATGCAGAGAGAGATTGTCCTATGCGAACTAGCCTCTGACTAGCTGAGCCTCTTGAGATGCAAATAGTCTTCTTAGAATCTACAAAAATCTGTCGTTTAAAAACCTTAAAACTAAAACCTCTAGCTTTAACAATTGTTCGACAGTCTTTCTGCTAGTGTTCATTCAATGTTTGCAACCTCCTTTCTAAGCATTGAGTAAATGTTGGAATTGTTCAAAAAAATTCAACCTCTAATTGTTTAAAATAGCTCTTGTAGTAGCCATTTGATTTTTTTTAAATGAACATACCATGTAACATATAACTTAGAGATCTTGATGCAAAAGTTGTTATTTGGTTTCAGTTTGACTCATAAGCATGTCTTGTTATAAGATCAAAGTTAAGCTTTTTAGCAAACAAATTCATATACAAGTCATCTAGTTAACATCCAGATAAACAACTTACATTTTAACAATATTTTGTTTTAGAAGGCCTTGTTATGCCAATTAAATGAAATAGTGCATTCTTTAGATCATTTGTTATCAGATAAAGGAGGAATCTGAATTCTTCAGCGAACACTTCGCTTTCTCCTAAGTGTGCCATGTGTGGGATGCAGTCAGTTGCCATTGAGGATATCTAGACCCATGTTTTGTATTGTTTTGTCTTGTTAGAAATTAAGCATATTACACTCAGTGCCTGCTTCTTCTACACCTAATAACACAGTCAATTAACTCATTTGATTTACTTATTTAAATTTGTTGTTATTGTTTTTAGGGAAAAAAAGCACAGCGGAGTCATTGAACAGTGAAGTCTGGGTATACTGGGGACAGACTCCCAGCTGATCTGCACTATTAAAAGGATAAAATAACCAGACACTGCTCAGAGCTGGCAGGACATTTTTATGTTTATCAGGGGCAGTTGAACTTAGGGCTGTGGTTTTGCAAAAAAGAGAGATTGTCCCTGATTGATTAAAACTCAAGAGGTGGTCCCTGCTTGGCTCGGTCCCAATTGTGCCCGTATTTGACAAGGTCCTGGGTGGTCAGGATCAGGGTCTCCAGCCTTCGTGTTTCTGGCATGTGTGTCAGTCTGGGTAGGCTAGAGGAACAAATATCATAGACACGCATATAGATATAAGGAAAAGGTTTATATAAAAGAGGAACAGGACACTGAACCCAGTCCAGTTCAAAGTCACAAGTCCAAAAGCAACCCATATGCCTGAAATCAGTCCACAAAATCTCCTTCCGACTCACAAAGTCACAGGTCAGTTGGTGCAGAATCCTGGCGCTGGCAGGGGTCTCCACATGGCTCCTCGCTTCCAGGGCTCAGGGTCCATGAACAGCAGAAGCAAACCATCACTGGCAGAGGTCTCCATGTGGGCGCCCCAGCTTCAGAGGTCTGGCTCCATCAGGGCAAAGCCGTGTGGTATCTCTGCCAACTCCTCCAGCTTCTTGTTCCTCCATGTTGTCTTGTCCGTGATTCATTGCCTCTGAAACTAACTCCCAACAACTGGGGAGATAGCTTCTCATCTTCACGAGGGAAATATTCCGAGATTTCCCAGAAGTCTCAGGAGAAAGCCATGCCCACATAGAGGCCTCATTGGCTACTCAATGGCTATCTCCAGATTAACAGGCTAGACTCCACCCCTACATTTCAATCATAAAATTAACATAAGCACATGACTGCCACACATGTGGTAACTCATGAGATGTACAGGTCTGGCAGTTTTCCATATCCCTATCATCCCCCACTCAGAGAGTCAGGTTCTTCCTCATTATGGGGTTTGGACATCTTTCTGGCTGCTTCAAGCTGGACCACGTCCCTTCTTGGAGGGAGAAAACATCTAACTGCATAATCATAATGATCAGGTATTAAGAGCTAGCTGGTAGCCAATGCTCTCTGCTCTCCATGGGGTACTGAGGCAAAATCACATTATAGAAAAAATTTTTCTTTCTCAGGGAGAAAGGAAAAAGATGCTGTTTAGTCTAGTTCTTAAGGATACAATCTAAAGTAACCACTCTGGGTCATGTGCAATCCTGATTTTGTTCCATGATTGCAAGATGGGGGGTTGGGGGGGAAGAAGAACCCTACCTTCCTTCGTTATTCATTTTCTGATTTACAACAATAGGTTTCTAGAACTGTACCTCTTGAAGATTCCTCAAACTCACTGCCATTGAGTGAGTACAGACTCATAGTGACCTTCTGTGGGTTTCTGAGACTGTAAATGTTTACAAGAGTAGGAAACCCAGCTTTTCTCCAGAGGAGCTGCTAGTGGATTTGAACTTCCAACCATGTGAATCATAGACCAATGCATAACTACTATACCACCAGGGCTTCTAGTTCATTCCAACTCATGCCAAGAAGCAGGAGATAGGACACATGGAAAAAGATGAATCTCTCCCAGCATCCTAGCCTATCATTCTCCTATTTGGGGGCTTCCCTAAATTATACTCAGGAAGCTGAATGTGGGGAGACCTTCTCATCCTTATTGGATTTCCTATGAAAGATAGCAGGGAAAGTGCTCCTGCCAATCCCCAAGGTGCCCCTGGGGCCAACCTTGCACACATCTTTCTTGGCGTCCCTCTCTGTTGCACCAAGATAGACCTTTCTCTTCTCTACCAGTAAAAGACTCCCAAGCCCCTCTCCCTGGGCTAAAGGCTGTAACGTCAGTAGGGAGATAGGAGAGTTTCAAACTGGCCCAGGCAGACCACCTCACTGAGAGTCTTTGGTTTAGGCAACGTGAATGCATTCTCAAGGCGGTGTCATTTGGGTCCCATAATAAGATACAATAGACTCTATCAAGGATCAGCATACAATAAGTTCCAATGGTGCCATTGTCTGAGCTGGCCTGGGACAGGTTAGTATTCCCTCAACACTCAGAGCAAACAAATACAATATAACAGAAAATCAAGATACAGGCGGTACCAGACCATATGGCCCCAAATTTTATGATACAGGGAATCCTGGTTATCCTTCAGCCCATAGTCAGAAGAGAGAGAAAGGTCAAGAGGGTCTGAACGAAAAACAACAAGGATTTGGGGTCTTCAATAGGCAGCACCATATTTCCAGAGGACTCAGATGAAATAGAACTTGTGTGAGGGGAGTTTGCAAGACCAGCTGTTCACTAAAGGAATAATTCTGCATAGAAAAGAAGAGATGGGCCTCAGGGGTGGGCAACGGCCTGACAGCTTCCCACAAAGCAAAAGAAGTTGTTCTCATTTCTCCTGGACTTTCAGAGATGAGGCGATTATTTAGGTGCTATGTGCTGCTCGGAATTTGCCAACTAAGGGGTTTGACTTGGGTGAAGGGTTTCACTCTTGTATGTACCTAGACTATATCTCAAGAAACTCTGGTAAAGGTGACCTCAGACTCTGGACAATCAAAAACACAGAGGAACCTCTCCAGGCTAGTTGCATCTCAAGGCGAAATGTGACAGATAGCCTGTTGGCATCTTGGAGAGGGTCTCAACCACTCTTGATAACTCGCATACCGTTATAAACCCACAGCCACCTTACCCCACCAGCTAGATGCTGGTAAGAGGATCACCCACTCACCTCCAGGCAGGCACAAGCCCATAATCTCCGCTTTCCTAATGGGTTGGAGAAGTCCAGCAGGCCAAAAGGGAGGGAGGCAGAGAGATAAAGAGGGATTGCTATGTTACCTGGAGGATACAGTTGCCCATTTGTTCTGTCTGAAGGAACCCTGAAGTTATTCAGGTTTGATGACCCCTTTTCTGGGAGGATCCTGGCACCACCAGACCAAACAAGCAGGTGAGAAGAGACAGTTTATTGAACAGGAAATTCAGGATACACTGGGGACGATCTTCCGGTGGGTCTACACTATGGAAAAGGCAAAAGTAATGAGACTAATTCATTTTAAAGAACTCATATTCAATATCCCTCTTCTCTCCATTTCATACTTCCAGCATTTCTAGTATGAAACAAAAAGGACAAAAGACAAAAGCTTCAAAACATTTTAAGAGAATACACAAGATCAGGACAAACACTGTCCACCAATTCCTCTCTCTCTCTCTCTCTCTCTCTCTCTCTCTCTCTGTGTGTGTGTGTGTCTCCCACATGAAACAAGATTTGTGTTAAGCAGAGCTTATAGAGGTCAACTAGGGGAAATTTTAAATCTTGTACAAAGTGAAATATACCCCTAAGCCAAAAGAGAGAGATACATTTTTCTAAGCAGATTCACTGACCTCTGGAAGATGGCTAAATCACGTCAGAGAATTAGATGTTGCAGAATCACAAGGAAAGGTTTTGAGAATGCATTTAGGAAAAATACTGAATTAGTTAGAGGTTAGTAGACTTCGTATCTTCAAATTACTTTAAAACATTTCAGAAAAATAAAATTTACATGTGTGTACACACATAAACAGGGATCTAAAATAATAATGTTACATGTATGCACAAATTGATAAAGTAAATATGGTAAATTTAACATTGGGAAGATTTGTGTAAAGGACATATGGAAATTCTTTGCATCATTTTTGTAACATTTTTGATAAACCCAAAACTTTTTTAAAAATAATTTTATTGGGGGCTTTTACAGCTATTATAACATTAAAACTTATAGTCATTATTTTCATATTTCTATGAAATCATTGAAACCCTTACTAGGAACAAATATAAAAATATGAAGTTGTTCCTTGATATATCCTCTATCTAGACTTAAACACTTGTAAATGTGACATTTCCATCAAGTTTTGTTTCTTCCATAATTTAAAATTTTATCATTTGATCATGGAAGATGGAAAGTTGGTTTTTTACTCATAATTATTAATCATTGTTAAATATGTACTGATTTTACTCTATTAGGAAATATCTAATGGAGATAATTTAAATAATTAGATTTTTTGTTTTATAGTTTGACTATGTACTCCTCATTTTGCAACTGTTTTTCTCTAGGAAGTTACCATTACTCCTTTGTTTAATTTATTACATTTCCTCTATGAATGATATCAAATTCTGTAATGACATTAAAAAGACACATTTAATTTATGATATAAAATGTGATAGGACATGGACACACAAGTGGAGATTTGGACAGAGCATGACAGGAATCCACGCAATATTTTAGGACTACATTTCCCAGAGGCCCCTTTTCCCATAGTGGAATTTGCTCTTCTTAAAAATTTGTTTTCAAGAGGGCAAAGTAAGAAAGCTCCAGAGAGCCAATCCTACACATTGGTATGGTAATTTATATTCTTAATAAAATTTCTATGTGCAAAAATCCCAATCCCTAGTGAAGAGATCTTTATTTTGAGAAGGCAAGAATCTCAAGCTTCTTCTAATAACATTTCTGGTGAGTCAGCCAAGAGGAAAAAATGCTGGAATTCGGCGCTGTTCATCACAGCTGTGAACCTGACTGGAATCCTACTCTGGATTATAAGTCTATGGTACATATCCCCTTCCTGAGTTAAATGGTCCCATTCCTTTCATTTGAGGATTCTCACTTTAATACATGCCTATATATAATTCTAGGTTGAGAATTAGGACAGCATTGTAATACATCTACTAATATGATAAGACTCTGGATTTCTTTTTCAGCAATATCACTTCTGTTAATAGAAGGGATAAGACTTTCTTTAATGCACAAGTAGATGCTTTGTAATATTTTTTTCAGCATTTGAGCCAGCCTTCTGAAACTCTGATTTTCTCTCTCTTTCATTTTACCCCCACCAGTTTATCTTTTATAAGTAGTGCCAACTAACTAGTTTACCTATACATCTCAACCTGAAGAAATTGTGGAAATATATCAAACACGTTATCACTCAGAGCCTTATTTCTGATCAAGATTTCATCGACTGGTGCTATTTTGAATATTAGCTCTTCCACTTCACATTGTAGATGAAGAGTGCCCTCCTTACTAAAAGTGATAGACCTCTATACATACAGAGGCAGAGGAAGAGCTATAGGCCTAGTCAGACTTGAGAGCCAATTTAGAAAACTTGTATTTTGGATTTTGTTTCCCTGGAACCACTCCCAGTACCAAGTGTTTTAGGTTTATGTGTTAGGTTGGGTTGGCAAGAGAAAAAAAATCCAGTGACAGTCATATATGTGGAAGAAAGAACTTTATATCAAGAAATAATAATATATTAAGGTCAAGAAGTAGTTGCCGTATATACTCGAGTCTAAGCTGAGGTTTTCCAGCACATTTTAATGCAGTTTTTGTGGTAAAATTAGGTGCCTCAGCTGATGTTTGGGTCAGCTTATACTTGAGTAAATATGGTATACATCAAGAAAACACCCCAGCCCAGTTCAAGTCCATAAGTCTGGTACGGATCCATAAGTCCTCCTCCAGCCGTAAGCAATGATGCACGCAGAATGTAGGAAGATCACAAACCAAAGTTGCATGGATCCAAGGTGGGTGCAAGTATGGTAGGGCTCCATCCTGCAGCACTCAGTGTGAAGGCACAGAGACAGGGACATCAAGCAAAGGTGTGAAGTCAGAGAGACAAGGACGTGCCCCAGGCCCACCTTAGGATAAAGCTGTACCGACAAGAAAGCACCATCAAGTGGTAACCTGAGTGACAAGTTAACACCCCTCCACTTTCTTATATTTTGAAGTTGACATAAAATTAAGTAATTGTACAGTTGATTACCCTAAAAAAGCAAAACAGTGATGCTAGCATGTATGTTTATATAAAGATATTTCTATCAAGAAATGACTGGCAAAATTGTTGAAGTAGGGAACTTCAGTTTGATTCAAGTCGGTAGGTTAGATGTAAGCCAGAGGCATCTCCTGACTCATGTAGCCATGGAAGCTGACAAACAAGAAGCAAGATGAGGGAACAGGAGGGCCACAGCCTGGTGGACACAGAGTTAAATGAATCTGAGGTCGGTTGAATGAATTCAAGACAGCAATCTGCTGACAACTCCTGGGATTGGCCAGCAATACAACAGGAGATGAACAAACCAGGTCCAGGATCCAGATCTAGCAGACGGATAAGAGGTAGAAATGTGATCAACCCTGCTTAGGGCCTCTCTCTTAAACAAAAGGCCATATTCCCAAGGAGGTGTAGTCAAGCTGTGACCAAATTAATAGGCTAGACCCCACCTCTAGGTATGTCTAGTTGATATAACCTCTTACCGTCATTATTCACAAGCATAATTACTTAACCAATTTGTTAGCAATTTGATACATGCTCTTTTAGATTATATATGTGTGTGCAGATATGTATGTATAAGTTGTACTGAATAAGCAAATATATTCAAAAGCATTTCTGCATTTATATATTGAATACTTTTTTTTCAAAATGACTGAGTTTAAAGCATTTTTAAAATTGCTTTTTAAAGGTTACTTTCTGATACATTTCAATTGAGATAAAGCATTTCCTAATGCCTGCTGCAAACTTCAATCTTGTGTCAGCTGCAATGTCTGCATTCAGGCTATTATGCTTTTTAAATAGAGAGCACCATAGAACTGACTTTGGTCAAATGGAAAATCTAAGTATGAGTTCACCAATGCAAGTGGTCTTCTCTCTGTTGTCCTCAATAATATTAAATTAGAAACAGGATTTTCTTCACTCCTTCAGGGGGAAACGACTCCGTTTGGAAACGCCTTTCTCATTAGTAGCTTTGTTGTAGGTGATCACCAAAATTTTCTGCTCTGTAATAAAGATTGCCTTTGGAACAGCTGGAAAGATTTCCACTTTTGTTGGAGGTGGGAGTGAGAATGCAGAATCCGTGCAATGGCAGATGTGCTGAACAGCATCCTAGTTGCGGCTTGAAGAGGAGGTGGGCTCTCAGTGAGGACATAATGACCTGTACAAACATTTCTTTCGGCCTTGAGCAAGCCGGCTGTGATTCCGCAAGATTTTTTCTAGAGAACCATTCCACAAATTCTGAACTATAAGTCTTTATATGAAGTACTGCCAATGTTCTTCCATTCAAATAATTCCAAGGAAGTCCTTACATTTCTAAAATAGCCTATTAATGTCTGCAGTTTGTAACTGTGGTGCTTTCATGGCTGCTAAACTTCATAGATTATAGATGCATATGATTGATATATAGAACATGGAAGATGCTTTAAGTTTTGCCAAATTAGGTAAATACATCCCTACTTCTTCCCCCTATAGTTTTATGAGCCATTGTTAATCAAATCAGAAATCCTGTAAAAATTTCTAGTGAAAAACCTTCATTTCAGGATATTGGAAGCATATCTAAATTTGACGTTCCTAATTATTCTGCAAGAAATAAGGGTTTGCTTTCCTAAAATCTGCAAAGTTTGTCTGCTAAGCTTGCACACTTTTTTTGGGGATCTTTTTCTCCACTATTTTAAAATATAACACATTTCCCTCCTTTTCCTTTCTGACTATGAGAAAGTTATACTCTTTACAGACAGTCCCCTGGTTTAAAAATGTCTGATTTATGAATAGTTCCTTGGGGAAAAATGAAAGCCTTTGCTTCCATCGAGTGCATCCCAACCCCCAACAATTCCATATGACTGAGCAGAGCTGCCCCTGTAGGTTTGGGGCTTTAAATACTTGTAGGATCAGAAAACCACATTTTCCTCTGAGCGAGCAACTGGTGGGGTTACACTGCGGACCCAGTGGTTGCTAGCCCAATATGCAGCCTACTATGCAACCACAGTGACTGCCCTTCTCTTTAAAAAGGCTCAGACCAGTTTGAACTGGACTGAATGGACCTGCACTGCTACAATTCAGATGATTACTCATCATATTCTCAAGGAGAAAAATTATGGCCCACAGTCCTGAAACCTGCCACTTGAAAGAGGCATAATCTCCTTTCAGTTACATTCAATTTTTCTTTTTTTCTTTCCTTTAAAAAATCATTTTATTGGAGGTTCTTACAGTTCTTATCACAATACCTACATACACCCATTATGTCCAGCACATCTGTACATTTGTTGCCATCATCATTACAAAACGTTTTCTTTCTAGCTGAGCCGATATATTCAGTTTCTCACAGAACCGTGAAAAGCTACAAATAATCAGTCGCACAGTTGACCACCATGTTTCATCAGGTCAGAGTTATTTCGCTCCAAAATTATTTTTATTATTGTGTCTGTCTAGCCTCACTATAAAATGATTGTGCCTATCCCCACTCACAACAAATTCTTCATCATAATCACCATCGCTTTTGATATAACTTTTCTATCAAAGCCCTCTTGATTTATTTCAAACCTGAGACACAGCCAACCATTTGCACCAATAGTAAAAGGTTAAAGAAGTGAAAAGTAAGCCATAATTTTCTGAGTAGTTCTTAAGCATCAGACAGTATACTAGAAAATCGGCTGCTTATTTTAGCCCTTGTGTTGAGATTTAGGTCATTATGGCCAAATGTCTCTTGCACATCTTATAGAGAATTTGAAAACTGTGCTGGTGACATCTCTGAATTCTTCGGGGCATCTCTTTTCCTGTGGAGAAAGATGAGGCTGTCTGCTACCATAAAGAGTGAAAGACTGGAAATGGTCAAGCTCTATCCTGTTCTATGGCTGTGCTATGATTTGGAATCAACTCAATGGGAGTGTGTGTGTGTGTGTGTGTGTGTGTGTGTTTTCACAATCTCATCTGGTTTTCAGGACTTGCTTCCAGTGAACGCTCTGTCTCAAGTTTTTAATTTTTTTGACACGTGAAACTCATCCAGTAAAGGATCTCTGTTCTGTTCCCTTGATTTTGTCCTGTATTTCTCAGATATATTTTTTGCTATATTTACTGACACTTTGGTAAAAAAGATAGGTTTTATATTGCTGCAAAGTGTGATATTTAGGACTAAACTTTAGCCATCCATTTTCTGACATCTATTTTAGCCATATATGAGAGAACTTCAATAGTCTTGTGAGAAAATGAAAGTAAAGAATAATTGAATTTTTCCATGAATATTTCAAAGTTCCTCATGCCTCAAAGGGATTTATCACTGATTTTCTTTTTACAGTTGCAGCATCCTTTCTGACTTCTCAGGCTTCTCTCCCTCCAGGTCTATTTCTATCTTCCTATCGCTCAATTCACCAGGCCACTTCCAGAGCCACACACGCCCTAAATTTAATGCTTATCATTATATTGCACAAAGTCATTTAGTGCTTTATCCTCTTGCTCTAAACTCTACCTTTTTATTGTGAATACCATTTCATCCAGTTATTTTTGCTTACAATTGAAACTCTGGGAATTTGAAATTAACATCCTAGCCCATCAGCTTCTTATAAACTCCAGAAAAAGTTTCATCCTTGTGTTCTACATTGTTCTGCTGTGCTTTGTCCACATGAACCTTTGCAAGCCTGCTGCCGCCCAGGTTTGCACAGATTCTTTTGTCCACAATTTCACTTGGGACAACCAAGTCTTTGAGGATTGCATTGGGCACAGCAGTCAGAATGAGAGACTCCAGGATGCTTTTGATTATTTTTTGCATGCCTTCTCCAAGTAGGTTTAGGCAGAATTCTTCTCCAAGCAATAAAGACACTGAATTGTTTTTCTCCAGTTACATTACTACCCAGACTTGGATTTTCTGGAAATATTTCATTTGAGGAACAAGAACAAAGATTATAATAGCTTTCTGCCCACCACCAATTTAGATTTCCTTGGCTCTCCTTATATTCAACTCCCTTAACTAAGCCTTTAGGTCTGAGTTCATCTCCAATGCAAGAAGAGCCTGAGAACTACCAGACTCGAATTCATCCTGCTTTTTTCACAATTTCCATGCTTGAACAGAACACAGCCTTTTTCTTGCCTAGCACTGGCCTAGGAAGAGCTAAGATCTAGCTTTTAACTCAGAGATTCATTAATGCACCTTGCTAAAACATATGTCCACCTATGCTGGGAAATCACAATTGCAGAAGAAACTATGGCACAACACACACACACGTCAGTATCATTGAGTCAGTGCTCACTTCGAGATCTGCCTGTGTTTTTCTAAGGCTGTAACTGTTGATGGGAGTAGAATGTCCAGTCTTTTCCACAAGGAAAACCTCCTTTTCCACAAGGAGGTTTCAAACTGCTGACCAAGTGGATCATAGCCCAATGCATAACCACAAAATCTCCAGGGTTCATACAATGCTACCTCCTATGGCATAGGATACGCTTTTAGATTTTGGGGTCACCTATCTGATTTTTCTCAATAGATTCTGGAAACGTATGGTAAAGTAGGCTAAATAACACCCCCCCCCCAAAGATAACAGGATCTTAATAGCAGAAACCTTTATATGTGAACTAATTTGTTTAATGGATCTTTGTACTTGTGATTAGGGGTAAGTTAGGAATCTTATGAAGGGAAGAGGATCTTGGATTGTTTTGGAGGTCTTTCAATGTAATCAGAAGTACCCTTAAAAGAGAAAGGCGTACTATTTTATATAAATAGAGAAGCACAAGAAAATGTTGAAACAAAACAGAGCTATTTGAAGGTTGCTGTGATGCAGTCACAAATCAAGTAATGTTGACCACCACCAGGAGGGAAAATAGGCAAGTATGGGTTCTTCCTGGAGCATCTGGAAAGGATACAGGACTGCTACCACTTTGATTTTATTCAGGAAAACTTAAAGTTCAGACTTTTAGAACTGTAAGGGGAGTGTGTTGTTTTATTTATCCACATTTGTGTCAATTTGTTACCCCGGATATATATAACTAATAAAAATATAAATAGAATAAAGACCAATTTTTTCATGGCAGAAATGTATGCCCACTACCGCTTCGGCTTCTCCTCCACACACATGTTAGAAGACAGAAGCAGCGACACTCAATGAGGGGGTTCAAATAATTTTTTTCACCCTGAAAGGCATATTCTTGTTTGATTTTTATAGCAATCTTTTTTTTAACGTGCCCTAGGCATGAAACAGCTCTGGCCACTATCTAGACATCAAGCTAGAATGAACAAAGGGCTGCCAGTCTGCTCTGGCCCTTACTGATATAAGAGCACCATCACCAATCAGGTGTCTCTTTGCCCATAGCCAGAGGTTGATTTTTATAGAACTCTCTTACTGATTACAGAAAACTTGAGATGAAAGGTAATATGTAGAACGAAAGAACCTGAGTCCAAAAAAGTGCTCCAGGGGTGAAACTCCTAAAATTTAAAGGGCTTAGCATAACATGCACATTAAAAATAATAATTCTTTACTTGAACTTATGGAACATGTTATATGGAGCCTGGGTAGCATCACTGTGCAATTATTGGCCTTCTAAAATCAAAGTTGACTGCTCAAACACTTCAGTCATTATGTGGGAAATATATAAGGGTATCTGCTTTCATAAAGCTTTACAGACCTGTATGAGACTGTATCAAGCGCAGAAAGGCTTTTAGTTATATAATGAAAAGAGGTCTGTGTGTTGGGGATAGGAAGAGAAACAAGATCTTCATCTTCAAGAAAGTCACAGTCTCACTGGGTGAGGCAAATAAATTAAAATCAGAAAGTATAATAAATACTGTCAAAGGGAAACAAAAAACTGTGAAAATATATCAAAATGACATTTAGTGAGAATACATGAACAGATAAAACATTCATTGGAATGTGATGTTTGAGTTGAATTTTCATGAAACTAGCCAGATTCTTCTGTCAACATTTCCCAAATAAGCCTACATTTCATTTTGCCTATCATGATAAGGTGAAACAATTGAAAAGTGCCACACCACCCTGTGTGATCCAAAAATGACAGTAACAAAATTCTAATATGATGAAAGGAAAAGAGTCAGAGCCAATTGTGAGCACCCAATTGGTAGAAGGCTGTGGAGGACAGTGGAAACAAAGCAAAAAAGCCCACGCAATTCATGGCCCATGCTGACCCCCAGCGACCCTCTGTGGGTTTCCAAGACTGTTTATGGGAGAAGAAAGCCCAGTCTTTTTCTGGTGGAGCTGCTGGTGGTTTTGAACAGCCAAACATTGGATCACAGCCCAACACGTAACCGCTACAACACCAGGTCTCTTTATGGAGGACAGTTGGAGCCCAAACTCCTTCAATTGAATACCTAGTTGGATTGCGCCTCTGGCACATCACTTGTGGTCCACAGTCAAGGGACGTGAACTTTGCCATCAGATAGAAATTATTGAAAACTTGATCGTGGGGGATGGGACTACAGTATGATATGCACTTGGTCACTTGCCCTCCCTCTTGATTCAACCTGAATTTACGCTAGGTTTAAATATTTTTTGCTTGCTCCATGACAGAATTTTTCTATCTGGATAGTTTTAATATTGCTGGTGTCTTTCCTTTCTTACTCTTTATTTTTATTTTGTATCTTTCCTTTGCTATTATTTTCTTTCTGCTTCATTTTTTATTGTTTCTGTGAAGTTTCCCAGTTTGAAGCACAGAAGGAGTGAAGTACAGGGACAATAGCTGATTCGATGGTTTATAAGGGGAGGGGCATAGCGGAATAAAAAGGGAATGTGGGAGTAGGGAGAGTGCACTAGAACTATTGTGATCACGTGTATACACCTTTTTCAGAGAGAATTTGCTATAGAAATGTGTATATGTGAATTTTAAATCAATGAAACTATTTTTTAAAAGAAAAGTGCCATCTTTCTGAAATTTATCAAATATACTCAGAATACATTTCTAATTATGTTTGAATGCAAATGCTAGAAACAGGATGTATATACTGTTGGAAAATATGGTCTTGCTGAAAGAAACAACAGTGGAGACTACATGAAAGAATTTTATAGACTAACCATTTCTTCATGACCTAGAAATCTGAGAATGACAGAAACAAGGAGAAATTAGAAGGATAGAGTAAACTAGGATGACTGCCAAAGGAAGACTCTCATTCTGAATATGAATGTAGGAAACAAATACACTTTTTCAAAAACATATAGTGACCAAGCTTGTAGATCTTCCTAGATGAAATATGTAGGATTCGCTTTAAAATCTGTTTAATGAATAAATAGATGATGGGTTATGATATTTAGAAGGGATAAAAAGGACATGATCTGGAAAGTGAGCTGATTAGTGAGGACCTAGTTCCAGGCACAAGAGAATCCTTGTAAATATTTAAATATCTGGTGATAAATAAATGAGATAGCTGAAAATACAGAGGCCTGTGGTCAGTTCATGAAGTAAAGGAGTTTAATTTTTTAGAGTTATATATTAGATGCTCTAACAGGATTGCATTATAATATTTAAGGCCTAGTCATAGAAAAAAATGAAGGATGAAGAGCAGCTGTACCTGTGATTGAAGCTAGAGCAGAGGCTAGAGAACTGATTTGGATTATTTCAATAGACATTGAGCTGTTCTGGGTGGGGTGTTAAGAAATGTCGCCGTAAATTGGCACTCCCAGATTCACATTTCTTTAATGAAACTTGGAACTGACCTGAAAGTATGAGAATGATAGAAACAAGGTGAATAAAAGTGAACTTGACAGCCAATGACGGGTAAGATCAGGAACACTCTTTACCAACCTAAGACAGGTCATGGTGATATTAGAAGGCCATTGACCGATGACGGTAAGGACTGAGTGTGCGTCCTGACAACCTAAGACAGGTGGAGTTCCCGGGAGGATATTACTTGAAAAAATAAAAAAAGGGGGACCTGCCAGGAGCCCTCCGGCTCAGACATGCTTGACCTGGCTACAGGCCGAATATGCCTGAACTCTGTTGCAGTTTGTTGCCTGGGATTTGTAGTTTGTCGCCTTTGTAACTGTAAACAGCCCTGGCCTCTGAAGCCAGACTTGCAGCTGTGCTGCCATTCACTTGTTAAGTTTGAAGATCACGATATGCTAATTGCCTAAACTTGCTTGCCCTATAAAACTGGCTTACTTCTCACAAATCAAAAAAAAAAAAAAAGAACCCCCCCCATCCCAGAAAAGATGTAACTACTGACACAACATATGTATATATGTATGTATACATTATGATGAGTGCTGTATGAGTCCCCAATAAAATGAATTTTAAAAAAAAAGAAACAAAGGCAATACAGTAATATAGGATGATTGTCAAAGGATGATTCTCATTCTTAATATGAATAGAGAGAAACAATAGCTTTATAATTCAAGAAAATTACAAACAAATGGGAGTGTATAAAAAGTTCTTCTGAACTGCTGAACAACTAGGTTGTAAGGTGCCATTGATAGTTTTGATCCCTAGTGATTCTATACACAACAGAAGAAAACACTGCCCGGTCCTGTGCCAGCCTCACCAGTGTTCCTATGTCTGAGTGCATTGTTGCAGCCCCTGTGCCCATCCAGCTCCTGGATGGCCTTTCTCTTTCTCACTGACCCTCCACTTCACCAAAGATAATGTCCTTCTCTAGAGATGGGTCTCTCCTGACAACATGTTCAAAGTATGTCAGATGAAGTCTTCCCATCCTTGCCTCTAAGAAGCTCTCTGGCTGTAATTAATCCAAGGCAGATTTGCTTGTCCTTTTAAGAGTCCATGGTTCTTTGCATACTAAATACTATTCAATGAATAATTATAGCTTACCCAACTACTGACTGACTGCTTGGAAGTCAATGTCAATAATATGGAAGAAGTAGTGGGAGTGGTTTGAAGAAAGAAATATCGGTAATTTGTAGCATTGCATTTTTCTGTAGCTAAAGAGGGATACCAGCATTGTATTCAATACATGATGATAGATAGGGTGTAGTCATCCAATACTGGCTTGATACAATCTGCTTTGGAAGAGGTCAGTGTTTGTGAATAGTTACCATATTTATTTGAACTTTACGACCTTGTGTAGTGCCCTTTGAATTAGAGTACAAACTTTGGGGGTAAAGGTGTGTCCTGGGGACCTGTGATCAGATTACGTAGGCCACAATGGTGTTGAGAAATAGAATGGAGTTGGATGATGTTGGCCAGGAATCAGTGTAAGGGATGAAGCCTGATATTTGGTAAGAGCATCTACCACCATTTGGTGAGAGGGCGATTTTGAATACATGTGTGTATATAAGCAGATATTATGAAGAACTGTGAACAAATCAGAGATGAAATGTAGACACAGAATATGAGCTAATAAAAATGAACTGGGAACTAAAGCAGACATTCTTCTTTTGCAAATGGTCTTTTATTGGAGGTTGTCTGATGTAAGCCCAGACATAATTTCTATAACTGCATTAAATTCTTTGAATGGAGTATAGTGTGCAACTGCAGGGGCTATGTTGCCTAATGGATTCACCCCGGTTTCAATCTGACTAGGTTATAGAGCTGCTCATTAATGTAAAAAAGATGTCTTCGTGGGTTTGCCCTCCAGCGACTCTGGATTCCATCAGCATATTCTTGCACAGATTTAATGCTTTTTTGCTCATGTTGAATTTTAGCGGTTGCATGGCTTCAAAAGTACTACAGCCTGGTGATTTCCTAAAATAGAGCAGTCTTCATTGCTCCTGGTACTCTGATCTTGTTCTCTTTCATTGCATACTCCAACTTCACAAAATAATAATTGCATTGACTATCTTGATTGGCTTGTGTCAATTTCATGATTGAGCTGTAGGGGTGGAGTCTAGCCTGTTAATCTGGAGATAGCCATTGAGTAGCCAATGAGGCCTCTGTGTGGACATGGCATTCTCCTGAGACGTCTGGGATATCTCGCGATATTTCCCTCTTGGAGATTAGAGGCTATCTCCCCAGTTGTTTGGAGTCAGTCTCAGAGACAATGAACTACATACAAGACAGGATGGTAGCGTCCGAGGAGCTGAAGAAGAAGCCACATGGCCTTAGCCTGATGGAACCAGACCTCTGAAAGTGGAAAACCCATGTGGAGACCCCTGCCAGCACTGAGATGCTTCTACCATCACTGGATGCTGTTGATCGACTCTGAGCCCTGGAAGTGAGGAGTCATGGGGAGACCCCTGCCAGTGCTGGGATTCTGCACCCACCCACTCACATCGTGAATCAGAAGGAGACTTTAGAGACTAGTACTAGGCATATGGGCTAATATCGGACTTATGACTTTGAACTGGACTGGGTTGGGATGCTTTCTCAATGTTCCATTCTCTTGTATATAAACCTTATCCTTATATCCATATGCATGTCTATGAATTTATTTCTCTAGTCTACCCGGACTAACACAGCTTCCTCCTATTTAATCACTCGTTTACCTCTGCAACTAGAACATCATGGGTATACTCCCATGCCCTACACACATCTTTTCAAGGCAGAGTGTCTTAGATTTTTATATTCCTTCTGGCTCTCAATCCTATAATTCAATGTATCAATTCCTTTAGAACTCTGTTTTCATCGGGTACTGATAAAGTGATATTAAATTAAGGCTTCAATTCTTAATAAAGGCTTAATTCCAGGCTAGCAAGCATGATCTATGACAATTGGTTTCTCAGCCCAAAGGTGGCTGTTACAAATAGATGTCAGGACACATATCTTAGATCGGTGAGTCTCAGATCTTGCCTCCAACTTAACTATTGACCACTAATGAATAAAGTGGATTTGGGTTTGAATAGCTCAGTCCTTGATGCCATAATGCCATGATTTTAGAAAAAAGTTATCAGCATTCAAAGAGAACAAACACACACAAAAGCCTTGTATTTAATAGAAAACACACATGATCACAAGTCAAATGTTATACAAATACCCATTAATATCGATATCATTTTTTATTCAATAATAATCATGGGCAGCCCTGTGTGCTGTTTCACCCATTTCTATAAAGTTTAGCAACACTAGTTCAGTGAGACCTTTTACTTACACTTCATTGTTCAGTAACACCAGCATCCTGTCCTTCCAAAGAACACCTGAATTCGAACGGCTACAGTGACTTCATAGCTCAGGTAGTTCCACTCCCTTGACACACATATGTGCAAACTTAGTCCAAGAGAGAAGACTTGGCGTGTATGAGGCCTATTAATATAGCTGTTCATCTAAGAGTGGCGTAGTGGTTACACATTTGGCTGTGATTCACAAGGTCAGCAGTTTGAAACCACCAGCCAGTCACTCTGCAAGAGAAAAACAGGCTTTCTACTCCTGTAAGCAGCTAGTGTCTCAGAAAACCACAGGGGTACTTCTACTTTGTCCTATAAGGGTCACCATGGGTCAACATAGACTTGATGGCAATGAGTTTCGATTTTGGTTATTAATATAATAAATAGAATCACAGTCTCCTGACTCTCAGTCTTTGCATATTTTTCTTTGAAACACTGAAAACAAGGCTAATTTAATATCAAATTTATCATTTTCATGAAGACTTTTTCATTTTTATTTTAAAATTTGTCGTTTTCATGAAGTTTTTCATTATAAACTTAATTTATCATTTTTCTTAACATTCTCTAAGGAAATGATAAAGCAGTTTTAGCTGAATTTTGCTTGGTAACCTATAAATTAGGTTTATCTCATTGATTATATTACCAGCTGCAATTGCTCTCTATATTTTAAAAAATTATTAGACGTCTCCATTTCCAGTGTTTGCTGAAACTGTCCTAAGAACAGATAGGCCATGAGACACTAGAAAACCTAGACATGATTATTCCCAGTGATTCCTTGAAGCGTAATTTGAAAGCCATTGAGAATATAAAAACCCTAATCTGAACATTGATCTGCCAATTTATGCTCATAAGTTATAGATTAGTAGCAAAACATCACTAAATCAAGATGTTCAAGACCAGACATCTCCAGAAGATGGCAGTATCAGGCAGGTCTGAATGAAAAGGGATATGAAAATTGAGAAAGGAAAATAATTTGTAACTTAGTATTACATATTTGCTTTAAGAAGTGACCATGCCACCAATTAAAACTTTTATGAAAACAACTGGCACAAAAGTCACCAGAAAGAGAGTTGCTAAGCAATGGTTACAAAATGCTTTTTAAAATGCTAAGATTAAAAATAACCTGGAAACACTATTCTAAATACCTCTAAAAAGTCTAGACTGGGTGTAGTTAGCAATAAGATTACTTATATTTCCAGGGACAGGCCCGATTATATGTGTGTATAAACACATCATATGTGTGTCTACATTATCAGTATTTTAGTAATATCTACTTTTTATGGATTGTCATGTACCATGCAAAATGCTTTTATATACATGTTATTTCATTTAATATCCAGTCTGTGATGAAATTACCATCACACCTATTGGAAAAATGAGGACATTGAATGTGGACACTTTAAACATCTCTTCCAGCCAACAGTATTTATGCACAATACACAAAATCACGAAAAACATTGCTGTGAGAGGCAGGTTTATTGTGCTAACATGGCCAATGAACACATGTGAGATTAATTGAAAGGTGGAGCTATAAATGTCTTGGTGACATTCATGATATGGTTTGCACAGACAAAGAGAAAGTAGACATATTACAAACATTAAAAAATGTAAATAAAGACATAGCACATACTGGCAACCGTGCAAACGACATGTCAGATACTGGTAGCAGTTTAAAAATAAAGCCGGAAATTTAGTAATATCTGTCTAAAGTCAGTTCTACCTGTAAGCGGGTTTTGAATTAAATACTTTTATTGGGGGCTCTTACATCTCTTATCACAATCCTTACAATCATCTAGTGTGTCAAGCACATTTGTATATATGCTGCCATCATCATTTTCAAAGCACTTTCTTTCTACTTGAGCCCTTTATATCAGCTCCTCATTCCCCCCCTCCTTCAAGAACCCTTGGTAAGTTCTAGATTATTATTTTCATGTCTTACGGCATTCTCCGTCGCTCTTCACTCACTTTTCTGTTGTTTGTCCCCCTGGGAAGGGATTATATGTTGGTCCTTATGATTGATTTCTCTTTACTCTTTCACTGTCCCCTTATCCTCCTGGTATCCCTATCCTCATTGTTGGCCCTGACAGATTTATCTATCCTGGATTCTCTGGTCTAATCCAATTTGTAAGGTAGAAATGAGGTCATGATAGTAGGAGGAAGGAAGCATTAAGTAACTAGGGGATAGTGTTTCCTCAATGCTATATTGCTCCCTGACTGGCTCATCTCTTCCTTGTTACCCTTCTACGAGAGGATGTTCAATTGTCTGCGCATGGGTTTTGGATCTCTATTCCTCCACATTGGATATGATTTTGTTCTTGGTCTTAGATGTCTGACACCTGATCACATAGGCTGATGATCTCATAGTCTGGTGTGCTTCTTCCATGTGGGTTTTGTTGCTTCTCAGTTAATTGACTGCTTGTTCATCTTCAAGCATATAAGACCCCAGAAACTATATCTTTTGATAACCGTGCACCATCAGCTTCCTTCACGACATTTGCTTAGGCACCCATTTTGTCTTCAGCAATTGTATCAGGGTTCACTTTTTTATGCATTAGGTGTGAGCTGACATTTATCAATGATCAGGAAGATAGGGCAGGACCACAAAATATTTTGTTCTGCTATACATATGAGTCAGAGATGACCCAATGACAACTAAAAACAAAAACCAACAGACACATTCTACTGGTTGTCTTGTTTGAATATCATTTTTAAATAGAGGCACTTCTACAGACACATTATATTGTGAAGAGTTTTCTGTTTAGATAATGTGTTATTGTGTTGTATTTGGTCATAATCTTATACCATTGAGACTTGGTTCCTTAAATTCAAATTGCAAATGAAGAATGATGGTGATGTTTATTTACTGGGAAATCTAGAACTGTAATTCCTTGCAAGAGTAAGATTCTCTACTTTTGTTTTATTTCATATTTGGCTGTTTGGTATTCTGGGGTTCTGGAGTGAATTACAACCATAGCACCTTTTGTCTTTTATATCATTGTCTTAATGTTCCTCAAATATAAATATTACTTGGAAAATGAACCTGCATTGTGGTCTGTAATTGAATACTATCCTGGTAATTTTAAGCTTGCTAAAGGTAGAATTTTGTCCAGCAACACGAGATTTTTTTTTCTTTTGTAATGGCATGTTGCAAAATGTCATTAAAATCATTCTCCTGTTCTGTAGGCAGTAGTTGGGAGAACCTTCCCTGGATCAGCAGGACTCCTCAGTTTCCCAGATATGTTTCAAGCTACCATTGTTAACGCTGGCTAAGTAATAAGATCGCTGGCACATTTGTTGAATTGTAAATGCAAATCAGTGCACCATATAATTAACATATTCCTGAAACAACAAATTAGTTCTGAGAATTAAAAATAAAAACATTTGGCAAATAACAGGTATTTTTATTTGTGAAGCATGTCGAGGGTGTCATTGAAGGTCCATTTCAGAAGAAATAACATATAAATTGCAATTGTTTTACTGCTTTCAAATAAAGCCCGTATTTATCTTATTTCATAATGAAGAACTGCTGGTGTTTTCAAGTAACACAGATGAACATAATGTTTTCCTACATTTCCTTAGAGAATCACTAATGAATATCCATGACTAGTCCTTCCAAAAGCAGAAACTTCAGACCAGCTTTTCCTCATCACATATTTCTGAATTTTCTGTGACCATTTTGGACTGAAAGAGTGGAACCTTTGAAACTGGTAGTATTTAAGATGCAAGTTGCAGGAAAACAAATGAATAGGGTATGAGCAATTAATGGTTTATTTCTTCACATTTCTTGTTTAATGTCATAAGAGAGCTGTGGGAGCGTCAGATATCACATTTGCATTCAAGTCATGGAGGAGCAGAGGAGAAAAACCCCAATGCAAGGTTCAATAAATTTTAAATCAGCAAGGTAATCCAAAGAATTTTCTCACCTCACAACACTAAAATTAGAACCCCAAAATAGGAAGATCAAGGAAAAAACACATATATATTAAGTAATTCCTTATTTTTAAAAACTACTGGGTATTGACAGCTTATTAGGATATTGTTGTTGATTTCATTTCTTGATATGTGCTGTGTAAAATATACAGTATGCATCTTTATAAATACAAAATTATTATTCTTTTAAACAATTTTATTGAAACGTCCTCTATTTATCCACAAAAGTTGTACAATCATTCCCACAATCAATTTTAAGACATTTTCTTCTTCATTGTACTCAGTTTTATTAGTGTAATCATTTTTTAATTGTGGCAAAAATATACACAACAAAACATTTGCCAATCCACCAACTTCTTCAAGTATAATTCAGTGCCATTGATCATAATTCCACTGCTCTGCAACCATTGTTGATATTCTTTTCTAAATATTTCCACCACCATTAGCATAAACTCAATGCCCCCTAAGCAAAATTTCTTCTTTTGTCACAACATAGTCACAATTGGTCAATTTTGGTTTACTATTTTATTGATATAATATTCGCATATGATACACTTCCATAGTTAAGTCACTTTAAACAGTTGTATATATATCACCACAATCAGTTCTAGTGCCCCCTCGCACCTCCTGTATTCATTGTTTGCTTCCCCTTTCTCCTCACAGTACCCATCCCTCACCTTTGATAAACCCTTGTATCAGTTATTGTCTCTATGGATCCATACTTCTGCACTTCATAAACTGGGAAGCCTGACAGAAGTAGCAGAAACCAAAACATAACAGCAAAAGGAAAATAATGATAATATCAAGATAACAATGAAAATAAAGAGTAAGAATGAAAAGACCACCAGCCATATTTTAAAAAAGAAGAAGAAATTGCTGTCATGGAACAAGCAAGAAATATTTAAGCCTAGAGCAAATTCTAGTTGGGTCAAGAGAGAGGACCACTGACTTAGTGTCATGATATACCATAGTTCCATCGACCATAATCAAGTTTACAATTATCTCTGTCTGATAGTAGACCTGTTTAAATGACTCCCTTACATGTGGCTAGAGGGGATCTGTGAGACACTTAATCTGACTAGATATTCTGCACATGGATTTTCAGCTTTCACTGTCCTCCATAGTCTTCTACAAACTGGGTGTTCATAATGTAAATGCTGATATTTTCCCTTTCATCATATTTGGGCATTGTTATTGACATCTTTGGATCTTACCGGTTGGTGTGCTTCCTCCATGTGGACTTAGATGATGCCTCATATAAATGGCTGCTAGTATGAACACAAGCCCTTCAGACCCAAGACACTATACTAGTTGATAGCCAGGCACCATCTGTTTTCCTCACCACATGTCGCTATAGGACTCTTATCTTCAGTGATCTCTTCATGAAGGTGAGTATTGAAAGCAGCGTCATGTTGTCAGAACTAACTGCTTTTGGATTGAGGCTAGAATTTAGTGGGAACCCAAAATCCATTTGTTTGTCCACTGGTTATGAAGGACTCTGATTGCTTTTAGTAATCACATTATGACAAAAACAAAAGCCAACAACATTAAAAACACAAACAAACAGCAAAAGAAACAAAAGAGAAAATCATTGTCATTTATCCTCCTAGGGCAGGGGTCGGCAAACTCTTGAAACCAAAAAGCCAATCCTGTCCCTCCTAACAACTTAAAAATCACTCAGGAACCTTAAATATGTTTTTCCAGACAAAAGAAATCACTGTGATCTGAAATAATGACCTTCAAATTTTTCTTTTTCTTTTTTTCTAGTTTAATTTGTCTTCTTAAAATAATTTTATTGGGGGGCTCATACAACTCTTATCACAATCCACACATACATTTTTGTGTCAAACACTTTTGTACATTTGTTTCTCTAATCATTCTCAAAACACTTGCTTTCTACTTGAACCCATGGTATCCGTTCCTCATTTCCCCCTCCCTCTCTACTCCCCCCAATGAACCCTTGATAATTTATAAATTATTGTTATTTTCTCATATCTTACACCCTCTGACATCTCCCTTCACCCACTTCTTTGCTGTCTGTCCCCCAGGTAGGAGGTTATATGTAGATCCCTGCAATTTGTTCTCCCTATCTACCTCATCTTCCCACCACCCTCCCAATATCATCCTTTTCATAACTGGTCGTGAGGATTTCTTCTGATTTGGAGTCCCTGTGTTTCCAATTCCTATCTCTGTCTGTACCAGTGTAGCTTCTCCGGTACAGCTGGATTTGTAAGGTAGAATTGGAATCAGGATAGTGGGGGAAGGAGAGGAAGAATTTAATAACTAGAGAAATATGGTATGTCTCATCAGTGCTACACTATACCCTGACTGCCTCATCCCCTCCCTGAGTCTTCTGTGAGGGACTGTCCAGTTTTCTATCAATGGGCTTTGGGTCCCCAATCTACACTTCCCTTCAATCACAATGACACGATTTTTTGCTCTTTGATGCCTGATAGCTGATGCCCTCAACACCTCATGATCACACAGGCTGGTGTGCTTCTTCCATGTGGACTTTGTTACTTCTCAGTTAGATGGCTGCTTGTTTATCTTCAAACCTTTAGCCCCCAGACTCTATAACCCTTGATAACTGGGCACCATCAGCTGTCTTTGCCACATTTGCTTATGTACCCGCTTTGTCTGCAGTGATCATGTCGGGACAGGCTGATGTGCTTCTTCCAAGTAGGTTTTGTTGATTTTCAGTTAGATGGCCACTTGTTTATCTTTAAGACTTTAAGATCCCAGGTACTATATCTTTTTATATTCAGGCACCATCAGCTTTCTTCACCTTCCAATGTTTCAATGTTACTTCAAGAGCTGCACATTCACACTGAAAGAATGACATATAGCTCGGGAGCCACAGTTTACTGACCACTGCCCTAAGGTATAAGACAATTGCACTGATAATATCAATTATTTATCCAATGGCATAGAATTTAAGGTACTATTGATATGAGGAGTTTATGCTAGTATTGTCCAACTGTAAGCTGCAAACCAAGAGTCGTTACTTTATACAGATGGTTTTCTTAATTGATTGAGTTCGGTTTACATTGAGCTTGGGAGTTGATGCTAGAGAAAATGTCCTGTAACATTCCCTACAAGGGCAAAATCTCACCGATCAGATTGATTTTTGTAATGTTAATGCAAGATGAGCATTGAGATAGTAAATATGCAGTGGGCCTGGGCTCCATTTCATTGGACTCCTACTAAACCAGGGTTCCCACTCAAGGTCAAATGATTGCCATTGTCACAGGCTTGGGGTGGCTAATTTCAGGTCTAAGTCCAAAGCCTAGAGGTAGTTTTGAGGTGTGGCCCAATATGTTCAGTGAGACCTCCACTTAGAGTCCTTCCAGTGTGGCCCATGGAGCATGCCATGTTCCCTGTAGTGCCATATCCAAGGTCATCATTGTGTTGATCAATGGAGTGGTTCACCAAAGATTGGGTAGAAACTTATTCAAAGTGTCTACCCAGGAACATATACCTGTGTTTATTGTCCTTTTAGGTTCCCTAAAATTATTGTGTAGCATCCCATCATGATGTAAGTTTGCTCTTCCTCATTCACACACCAAATTCATCAACAGAGTTATAAATGCCTCCTCTGGAATGTAGATGCTCCCCTCCATTGGCCTTAACTTGAGTTTCTATGAAGTTTCTTCTCTCGTTCCTGTGGAGGGCCTGTTGATTTGTCACAGCCTTGTCTCAATGTTGTATGACGTCAAGTGACTGATTTTTTCTTTCCCCCACTCCAGCACATGTGAGATTTCCTTTTTCAATGTGGTTCTAATGAAGGTTCTTATAAGGAGATTAATGTATGGTTAATGGCTGGTAGTCAAATTTTCTACACTTTTGTTTTTGAATTGATTTCACTGGTTCTTCTTATAGTAACGGACTCATACAATATTTGTAATTTTGTGATTCACCTCAGTGGCTTCCAGAATCTTCCATGTCACACAGTGCTTCATATTTTCATTACTACATCTTAGAGATGAGCAATATTTCATTGTGTGTATGTACCATAGTTTCTTTACCCATTCTTCTACTGTTGAGCTTTTGGGATGCTTTCAGTTTCTTCCTGTTGTGAATTATCCTTCTATAAACATGGGAGAGCATACATCCACTCGTGTTATGTCTCAATTCTTTGGGGCATAAGCCTAATAGTGGTATTGCTGGATCTTATGGGATTTCATTTTCCAATTATGGTCATATCATTTTCCACAGTAGTTGCATGTAGTTATAAGCCTACTAACCATGTATATGAGTTTTATTCTCTTCATAACCTCTCCAACATTTGTTGTTTTCTGTCTTCTTGAATGGGGCTCTCATTGTGGGTATAAGGTGTTATGCATTGTGGTTTTAATTTGCACCCCTCCGCTAACTAGTGATTGTGATCATTTCTCTCAAGTGTTTGCTATACATTTGAACTTCATTTTTGGTGAACTACCTGTTCGTGTGTTTTTCCCACTTCTTATTTGGGTGTTTTGCTCTTTTCTTATTAAGTTGTAGAGTTCTATAGGTTTTGATAATCGGACCCTTGCTGATGTGTTGTTGATAAAAGTTATTTGCCCCAATCTGTGAGTTCTCACTTTATTGCTTTAAGTCTTTTGGTGTGCATAAGTGATTTAATTTCAGCATGCCCCAGGCATCTATTTTGTCTTCCACTGTGTGCTCTTCAATTATTATAGTTGGTAGTCTATCGATGCCCTGTAATAGGGTCCTTAACTTTGTTTCAATTTTATCACCGAAAATTGTGAAAGATAGTTTACATTTAGATTCTTTATCCATTTTGTGTTCTTAAAAACACACAAAAAATTCTAAAAAGCCCTTCAGATTTCTTAATGTTCAAGTCTAAATATCAGACTGAGTGACTTAAAAAAAAAGAAACAGTAAAAATCAAATGTATTTGGAGACTGTAGTGAGAAACAAAGTAATTTCAAACCAAAATCAACTAATTAGACTATTGGGAATTGTTAGAAAGAAAAATGAAGTGAAAATTCCTTGAATCAAATGAAAATAAAACCATAACATATCAGAATTTTTGGATACTATAGAAGCAGTACTCAGAGGCCAATTTAGAGCAGTAAATGCACACATCAAAAGAAAATGACCAAAATTCAAAACCTTAATCCAATATTTCCAGAAATTAGAAAAGGAACATAAAAATAAACCTAGAGCCACCAAAAAAAGAAATAATAATGTTCAATATATAAATAAATGATTTGAAAACAGAGAAATAAGAGAAAAAGCATCAGCATGATAAGAAGTTGATTCTTTGAAAGGATCAACACAATTGACAAACCCTGGCAAATCTAACAAAAGAAAAGGAGAATTTGCAAATAATGGGAGTAAGAAATCAATGGGTGACGTCACAACTAATCTGATGGAATCAAAAATGATAGCAAGCAAAGACTATGAAGAGTTGTACTACAAAATTAAAATCTAGAAGCAATAGACAACTTTCTAGCCACACACTACTCACTGTCACAACAGGAACTGAAGTAGAAAATCTGAACAGACCCATAAAGCAGAAGCAATTGATGGTGGTATACTGGTTACCCCTCGGGCCATGCTCGACATGGTTGGCAGTTCTAAACCACCAGCAGCTCACGGGAGAAAGACGAGGCTTTCTACTCTCATCAAACCAATGACTAAGGGTTTTTATTTTTGTTTTTTTTTTTACAAAAATGTTTTGTTTTACAAAAATGTGAAACATGTTCTATTTATTACATTCATAAATGCATTGAGAATTCTTTATATGTACAATGTATGTTTAAATACTTTGCATAGCACAACACAATGAACTATGTACATTTTTTGTCGTGACCTGAGTTTACTCTGATGACTTGCACTGAATGGAATGAGCCAGGGATACATTGTCAGGACAGTAGCTGCTGACAGCCAGCCTCAGATTTGGAAATGAATGTGACAACATGTGCACAAATGTGCTTGATACAGATGATGTAGTGAATGTTATAATAGCTGTAAGAGCCCCCAATAAAATTATTTAAAAAAAGAAAACTGGCATTACAATTTTATTACAGTTTACATTAGGCTTTTGATTAGTAGTGCTTCTAAATCAGGCGTGCTCAATATGTCGATTGCGATCTACTAGTCAATCGAAAATGTAGTGTGGATCTATCGCATGGCATTAAAAAACAGAAATATTAGTGTAATACAACAATAAATAAAGTTCAACTAACTGCTTGATCCTATCAGTTGGTGCAAAAGGCATTTGACAAAATCCAACACCTATTCCTGAAAGAAAAAAAAAAACAACCATGAAACCATATAGGAATAGAGGAGAAGGTTCCCAAGATAATAAAGGGCATATAGATAAAACCCAAAACCAAAAGCCAAAATCCCAGCCTTTGGATTAAAATGGAAAGCATCCTTTTGTGAACAGGAACCAGACAAGGATGTCCTTTATGACCACTCTTATGTACTATTGTACTAGATGTCTTAGACAGAGTGATCAAGCCAAAAAGGGGAACTAAAGTGTGGCAGTCATGTGCTTATGTTAATTTTATGATTGAAGTGTAGGGGTGGAGTCTGGCCTGTTAATCTGGAGATAGTCATTGAATAGCCAATGAGGCCTCTGTGCGGGGATGGTTTTCTCCTGATACATCTGGGAAATCTCACAATACTTCCCTCGTGGAGATGAGAAGCTATTTCCCCAGCTGTTGGGAGTTAGTCTCAGAGACGATGAATCACAGACAAGACAAGATGGAAACTTCTGAGCAGCCGGAGGGAAGCCACATGGCTTTGCCCTGATGGAGTCAGACCTCTGAAGCTGGAGAGGCCACATGGGGACCCCTGCCAGCGATGAATTACTTCTGTCACCACTGGATGCTGTTGATGGACCCTGAGCCCTGGAAGCGAGGAGCCATGGGGAGACCCCTGCCAGTGCCGGGATTCTGCACCCACTGACCTGTGACTTCATGACATTATAGACTGGTATCGGGCTATGGGCTAATATCGAACTTATGACTTTGAACTGGACTGGGTTGGGATGCTTTCTCAGTGTTCCATTCCTTTTGTATATAAACCATTCCCTTATATCCATATGAATGCCAATGAATTTGTTCCTCTAGTCTACCCAGACTAACACATAAAGGCATCAAAATCTGCAAAGAAGTATATATACTTTGCAGATAATATAAAAATATAAAAAATTATGTCCACTTTGCAGATAATATAAGCTTGGTGATCTAGTGGGTTACATGTTGGACTGTTAACCACAAGGTTCACAGTTTGAAACCACCAGCTATTCCTCAGGAAAAACACTTTCTGGCCCCATATAGATTTAGAATTGGGAAAAGCCACAAGGTCAATATCAACTGAATAGCAATGAGCTTGTTTTTTGTGAATGATGATGCTTTACATAGAAAATTCCAAAGGCTGGACAAAGGAAAAAAGAACTCCAAATAACAATAATTAATATATACTAAAACCATGCCAAAAAAAAAGAAATACTAAGGAATAAATCTAACCAGGGAAACAATGGGCCTATACAAATAAAGTGACCAAACACTACAAGAAATCAAAAGAAACTTACAAAAATTGAAGACAATACCATGCTCATGGACAGGAATACTTAATTTTGTACAAATGTCAGTAATTCTCAAAGCACTCCACAGATATAATGCAATCTTAACCTAGATTGTAATGTCTTACTTTAAGGAAAATGAAAAATAAATCAGCTGCTTTATGTAGGAAGGAGACACCTTAGATAAGCACAGCTTTTCACTTTTGAATCTCAAACCTGATATATAGTCACAGCAGTCAAAATAGCCTGATACTGATACAATGATAGATACATAGATCAATGGAACAGATTGACAACCCAATGGTAAATCCATCTATTTAAAGATAGTTGATCCTTGTGTTAGTCCAGATAGACTAGAGGAACAAATTTCACAGACACGCATATAGGTATAAGGAAAGGGTTTATATACAAAAGAAATGTGACCCTAAGAAGGCATCCCAATCCAGTCAGTGCAAAGTCATAAGTCCAATAATAAACCATATGCCCGAAATCAGTCTACAAAGTCTCCTTCCGACTCAGGAAATCACAGGTCAGTGATGCAGAATTCTGGCACTGGCAGGGGTCTCCCCATGGCTCCTCGCTTCCAGGGCTCAGGTCCATCAACAGCATGCCACTCCAGCTTCAGAGGTCCGTCTTCATCAGGGCTAAGCCATGTGGTCTCTCCACTGGCTACTCCAGCCTTCCAGCCGCCGCCATTCTGTGTTGCCTGTGGTTAATCATCTCTCAAACTAACTCCCAACAACTGGGGTAGATAGCTTCTCATCTTCACGAGGGAAATATCGCGAGATTTCCCTAGAGTCTCAGGTGAAAGTCATGCCCACACAGAGGCCTCATCAGCTACTCAATGCCTTTCTCCTGATCAACAGGCCAGACTCCACCCCTACATTTCAATTATAAAATTAACATAAGCAAATGACTGCCACAATCCTTGTCAAAGGGCAAGCATATATTAAATAATCTCTTTATTGAACATTTGTGGGAAAACTGGATATCAAATGGGCAACATTTACCCAAGAGCAAAGTTCAGTGTCTTAGGAAAGGGAAAAAAAAGGAAATAAGAAGCACCCGGAGAAAATGGGGTAACTGGTAGTACATTAAGGGGATTGCAATGCATGAGTTGAAACAAAATGTATATTAATGTAAAATTGATTGTGTGCTCTGTAAATCTTCACTCACAATAAAAAAGTGAGAGTGAGAGAGACAGAAGGGATAGTGCCAACAAACTACTGCTAAATGTCTCACAGCCAAAATTAGGTCACCCCTTGCTGCAAAATTGTATAGCGTATTATTATATTTTGGCTTTCCAGCCTCTGTAATAGGAAGTGGTAAGAAAGAAAGGGTTAGAAGTGAATTTACGGTAACAAATTAATGAGCTTTCTCTTCTTCTCAGGCTCACTGAGGTAGTATCTTTTGTCACCTTCAAGGACAGTATTGCTAATCTCATCAAACAGATTATTGCCATTTCTATCTGCACCAGGAGTAGCTCTCTCATCCTGGGTCTTGGGCAGATTTTCTGGGGCAGAGAACCTTGCATACACAAGTGCTAACATGGTTATAGCTCCTCATAATACCAACACATCAATTTAACTACAGTTGACCCTGTAACAAGGAGGAGAGCTAAAGATGCTGATCTGCACAGTTAAAACCATTTACAACTTTTCATGTCCCTAAATGTAATTAACTATGTGTAGGCATTCAAATGCATAGATCATAATGAACTATGCACAAATGGATACTCTAGAACAGTTCAGTTTGTGCTCACGTGGAAGCTGTTTTGAGAGCAAGAGACAAATGTTTGAACAGAACAACAAGGTATTGAATGTTTTAAAATCAGGAAAGGTGTGCATTAAGCTAGCATTCTTTCACCATCCTTACTCAGTACGTATGCTGACAAGCTAGAGTGTATGAAGAACACAGCCCCAAAATTAATAGAAGACACAATTAGCATTCTTTCATATGCAGATGACATACTTGCTGTGAGCAAAAACTTGAGGTTCTGTCTGATGAAGACCAAAAGTAGCAGGCTTCATTATTGATTACATCTCAATTTAAAGAAAATAAAATATTCACCACTGAATTTATAGACATTATGATAAACAGGAGAAATATTTATCTTGCCAAGGATTTCATTTTTCTTGGCTCATGGAAGCAGCCATCAAAAAATCAAATGACCTATTGCATTTGGAAAAACTATTGCTATATAAAAAATGCTTGATGGGTTAGAGGGCAAAAGTATCACTTTGATGACTAAGGTGTGCCTTTCCTAAATCACAGTATTTTCAGTTCCCTCATATTCATGTGAAAACTGGACAATGAAGTGAGAAGAATTGATGCAATTGAATCGTGGTGTTGATCAGGAGTATTGAAAGTGCCATGGACTGCAAGAAGAAACAGATTTGTCCGGGAGGGAGTTTAGTCAGAATATCAATAAGTATGGCAAGACTTTATCTTATGCATTTTGTGCATGTAATACAGAGGAATCTTCTTGGGAGTGCATCATGTGTGATAAAGCATAGGGTCGGAAGAATACAGGAAGAGTCTTGAGGACAGTAGCTATAGCAAAGGACTCCAACAAAGTGAAGATCCTGAGGAGAGTGAGAACCGCTCGATTTTACATAGGGTCACTATGAGTCAGAATCAATTCAACATCGCCAAACAACAACAACAACAGCGTCACCAAATAATAGCCTAGAGTTGACAGTATGCTTATTGAGATTATAGGGGGTATCTCCCCAAAACCAGAATTTTTTTTACAAAGCTATGAACTTAATTAAAAAAAAAAACCTTATCACCTTCAAAGTACCCTCCTTTACACTTAACACATTTGTCAAATGGTTTCATTCTTGGAAATACTTTTCAAACTTATCTGTTTAGAGTACTGATAGCACCTCTCTCGTTTTTTCTCTTTACCTCTTCCATGTCCTCAAATCACTGTCCTTTCATGTCTCTCTTCATTCATGGACACAAAAAGAAGTTCAATGGAGCAAGGCCAGGTGAGTAATGTGTGGGAGGCAAAAGAAGCATGTTGGTTTTTTGCCCCAAACTGATGAATTGAGAAGGCTGCATGTGCATTGTTGTAGTGGCAAAACCAGTCCCCCCTCTGCCACAAATCAGGCATTTTTGTTATTGTCCACTGGCATGCTATCTTTTCAGCACCTCTAAATAGAAAACTTAATTAACATTAACAGTTCAACCTGGTGGAATGAACTCCAGCTACACAATGAGTCACTTTGTCCCTTTGGGAAATGGAGGGATGTCCAGAATGAGGTTTGTTATCAATTGACATTTCACCTCTTTTGAAGCAAGACAACCATATGTACACTCGAGGGTTTTCCAAAGTGCTGTCTTTATAAGATGTGTTCAATATCACAACAGTTTCTGCAGCATTTTTCCTGAGCAGAAAACTTCACAGCCGCATGCAGTTCTCTTAAATTGACCAGAGATCTGCATGAAACTGCTTTAAAGAAAAAAAAAATCACTGTGACCAGAGAGAACTTTCCCAGGCGATGTCACTGGATACGCTAACTCAGAGTGAGTTACTTAAGTTGGATGCTTGCTTAGCGGGAAAAATGCATACTATGAAACTCCACCTAGTGGATGCCTTTTCCATTTTTTTCTTGGCGGGGTACCCACCATAGCAGTTGAGCACATATTACATACTGAAATTACATGTAGAAAAAAAAGGTTGGAAACTACTTGGAATAGCAATTGTACAATTCTACTTGATGTAATTGAAATATGGAATAATATATATTAAACCCCAACTAAAAATGCTATATTTTAAGTATGAGCTGAAAAAGGCCTTTTACCCTAAGTGCAAAGTTTTGGCACCTGCTGGTTTAGCTGCAATGACTCTATGAATTTTCCTTTCCTGTTTTACAATAACAATTATACTAGATTCACTTATCTTGAAATGGCAGGCAACCACAGCTGCAAATTTAATGCTCAATACCTATCATATAATTCAACTTTTTTAGAGGTGGTGGAGGGAAATTTTTCTCTGCTTCTTGGGAGCTAATCTGGCATTACTGGTGGCAGGCCTTATGAGTACCATGGTCTTTTTCAAGGTTTTACGCATTGTATTCCACACGATTAAAAATACAACCGAATCTTGAGAGATCACCTTTTACCATGATATGCAATTTATGGGAGAAAAGAACTGTTGATGCAGCGATAATAGCATCACATGTTATTTTTTTAATTTGTGTATAAATAAGCTTGAGCAATTCAAACCCATTGTTTAAGGGTCAACTGTATGTGCATTTTTGGTACTACACACATGGAATTTAAAATGCCATTTAAAATATCTTCAAAAATTAGATTCTGATTAAATATTGTAATGAAAATTTTATGGTGTAAGCAGAAAAGAAACAGACCAGTAGGGTAAAAATTGATATTAGTATAAAAATATTCATCATGGAGAAATTCAGGCATCAGAAATTGAAAGAATGAGAGCCAGTAACTTGGCATAAAATCTTTGAAACAATAATGAGCCTTATCTCCATTTTTTATGCCTTTTTAATTGTGATTTACATAAAGGTTTTAGGTCCAAGTGACAATATAATAGAAGGCTGGGCGACTAACCACATGTTCAGTGATTCAAACCCACAATCCCCTCTGCAGGAAATAAATGAGATTGTCTGCTATTGTAAAGATTTACAATTTCAGAACCCCTGTATAAGGTCATTGTGAGTTTAAATCAACTCAATGGCAGTGGATTTTAGGTAAAAGTTTACAAGCAAATTGTCCACTTTACGTCAACAATTTATACACATTTTGTCTCAAGTCATCCATTTCAATCCCATAATTACACCTTTACTTAAACCACTTCCTCCCTGTGTTTCCTGTTTCCTTTACTCCTTTTTCCCTTACCCTCTGTCCTTGCGTAAATGCTGCCCTTGTGATTCTAAATGGCTGATTATTCTAACATGGAGAGAAAGGGGAATTCAGTTCCAGTTCTGAATGGTGGTTAAGAGTCATAGTCTTAAAAATCTGACCAGTCCCAACAATAACCCTGATCTATTTTATGATTTTTAGTTCTGTCCCACATTTTTCTCAGTCTGTCCAGGGCCTTCTAATGTGATCCCTTTTAAAGCAGTTGGTAGTTTCATGTAATCACCTAGTTCTTCAAGTCTCGGGTTTGTACAGAATGAGGTTTGCATGGTCCATTTGTCCATTGGACTAATTGTTTTCATGTGTGTTTCAATTTTCATCACTTTTCTTTCCTTTGTACAGAGAAAGACCAATGGTTACACCGTAGATGGCTACTCATTAGCTTTTAATAACCCCAGATTTTACTTATCAAAGTAGGATGTATCACATTGCCTTTGTGAATTGTGTCATGCCAATTGGCCTTACTGCTCCTGAGACAATGGTCTTCAGTCCTCAGGGCCACTGATGCATTCCTTTATGGCGTTTGGGTATGTCGAAGGAGTTTTCATAACTTTGCCTCCTCTGTGCCCCACCACATTCATGTATATATTTTCAGTAAAAGTAAATACATATATACAAATATCCTCTATCAAACCTGCATATGTTTTTAGGTTGTGTTAGTCTGGGTAGACTAGAGAAACAAATTCATAAGCATTCATATGTGTACAAGAAAGAGTTTTGTTTGTTTGTCTTTTTTTGGGGGGGGGCATCACTGCTCTCTGGTGGTGGGAGTAGGAGGCCCAGCCCCACTGCTGGAATTGAACCTCCATCCCAGTGGGCCACAGTCCTGCGCACAACCACTACGCCACTGGGGCTCAGCCCCAAGAAAGAGTTTTTTATAAAGTGAAATTATATATTAAGAAAACTTCCTAGCCCATTCCTGATCAAGTGAAATATTAGTCTGTATTTATGATACCAGTCTATAAGTCCCTCTTCAGACTCATGCAACACAGTCGATGCTGAATGCAGGAATATCACAAACAGGAAGACGAAGCATCTCAGCACTGGCATGGGTTTCCATGTGGCTCCTCCAGCTTCATGACTTTGGTTCCATCAGTGTAGCTCCAGGCAGCTTGTCAACAGGAATGTCAAGTGTAGAGTGTGTCTGGCCTCCAGTGAGCTATTTATCTCTGTAGTGCCTCCAAATGAGGTCATCAAGCTGCAACCTGATTATCTCTTCACTATGACGTTGATGCAAGACTATGTAACTCCCACACAGGTATATTCCTATTCTTCCTCTCATGCCTGTTATAATTGTATGACTATCCAAGCACCTACTCATAGACCACAACTTTTGCAACATTATGTATGCAACCATATTTGCGTCTACTAACTTAACTCTTTTATATCTCTCAGTCCATTCTCCTGAGCTCTTAAGAAAAAGTTTTGTTGACATGTAATTCACATATCGTGCAATTCAATAATTCAATAATAGTAAGAAGAGTTGTTCTAGAAATGTTTGAACTATTGAACGATATATGTGGATGAAGTGCCAATAAAGCTGTCTAAAAATTCAGAGTTGTATAATCATCACCACAATCAATTTTAGAACATTTTCTTCTTTTTTTGTATTTATTGTTATTAACTCCCCATTCCCTTCAAACTTCCCCTGCTACACCTGGAAGAAGCCGCTGATCCAGTTATTGTGGTTATTGACTTGCCTGACCTGGATTTCATATACATGCCAAAAATACACTTAATGTACATTTCAAAAACGTACCAAAAAACTCAACAACAATAACAGAGAAAAACTTCAATAAAGAAGAAAGCAGAAAATATAAAAAAGTAGAACAAATTTTATATTGGTCAAGAGAGACATCAAATTATAATGTGTTAAATTTTAAACTAACTTCATATACAATAATCCACTTTACCATGCACTCTGCATAATAGCAAGGCTCTTCATATCTCTGGCCTATGGTCATAGGGGATTCAATCAATATGTATTTCAAGGGACTTAATCAATATGTATTTCCCCTGCACTTTTTTAGAAAACGGAAACAATTTTAAAATGGGTCAAAGGGGAGATTAGTTGATGAAATCTTATATTTTAACCTAACTTAACCTCTCATAATTGACTTTACAGTACTCTCTGTCTGATAAAAAGGTTATTCACATCCCTAGAATATGATCAGAGGGGATTCACCAGTATTTTAGTCCATGTAGAGACACTGCAAGTGGATTTTGGGCTTCCACTATCACCCATCATTTCTATAAACAAGGCATTCACATAATTTAAGTTCTCATACCATTCCCTTTTTTGAATTTGGATTTTATTATTTGCAATGTTTGGATCACACAGACTGGTGTGCTTCTTCCATGTGAACTTAATGCATACCTTATTTATATGGCAGCTTGTTTAAAGACAATCCTTTAAGACTCTGTTCTCTTGGCTTTAGATGACACAATTCTCTAGTCCATCTGAGGTGCAACCCTATACCTTTAGCCCCAGCAAGCCCCATTCTTCTGCCTCTTTGACATGATGTTCCAATTCCCTCAGATTTGGCCATTAGTTCATTCTCTTGGATATTTTTTAATGATATTCAGTTAAAGGTATGACTTCTTGAAAACTATGAGACTATGGATTTACATTCATAATGTAAATTATAACATTTTTGACATTCTAGAGATCATTGACCGCCAACCCCCATAGAGGTCAAGGCTACTGTGCTTCCTGAGCTCTGCTCTTTGAGTCAGTTATGATGATATCAGAGTTGCTCTAAGGTGGTTAATTTCTTTACTTGAACAACAGATGTTAACACCTTTTGCCACTTTCTTTCCTGTAGGCAGAGATCATTCTTTCCTTTCATGTTTTTCTCTGTTCCTCTCAGTCTAAGCTGATGTCCTCTCTGCCATTTTAGTTAGTTAGATCTATCAATTATAGGCTTAATATTGTGTAGTCACATCCTTGGTGAATGTGCTAGAATCTATGCCTCTAGTTTTCACAACTTGATTTTCCAATTCTTTATATTCTGTCTTCATTTTTCACAGTTAAGTTTTAAGTTCACCTCTTCCCTATCACATTTCACTATAAGCAGCAAGGAGAACCTCAAAGCTCCTTTATATTCTTGCTTAGAAATTTCCTCAACCAGATGTACAAATTCATGACCAATTAATTTAAACTTTTATCAAATATTTCAACACAACTCAGACAAGTTATTTACCACAGCATAAAAGCATCACCATCCCTCCATTGTCGAATCACACATTTTGGGCACCATTATACTGCTGACACCATACATTCCCTAAGATGATAGAGAATCCCTCTATAGCTCTCCTCCTTTATTGTTGAGTGCTCACTAGAATTTTTTTGGATATTCATAATTCTACCAAGTCTCCTCAAGGTTTTACAATTAGCCCCCTTTAAACTCTTATAGCTATTGCAGATTCAAATAAATGACAGCCACTATACTGTCTTGATAATTTAGAAGAGTGTTGAGACCATTCAAGCAAGGCCCCTGCAAGTTCATTATTGTCACTTGGAGATGAGCGATCTCGAACAGAGTGGCACACACGACGAGTATGTGATAAGACCCTCTGCCTCCGTGGGCTGAACTTGACAGCCAATGACGGGTAAGATCAGGAGCACTCTTTACCAACCTAAGACAGGCCATGGTGACATTAGAAGGCCATTGACCGATGACGGGTAAGGACTGAGTGTGCGTCCTGACAACCTAAGACAGGCGGAGTTCCCGGGAGGACATTACTTGAAAAAATTAAAAAGGGGGACCTGTCAGGAGCCCTCCGGC
>PVJH01007068.1:0-95992 GCA_004026705.1 Nesogale talazaci | reverse complement strand
CCCCCCTTCCAGGACAAGGTAGAATTGCCCCTGCAGGTCCTTTCTCCCACAGAGAGGCTGGTGGTTTCAGATTGTAGTCTAATGTGTAATTGCAACGCCCCCTGGACTCCTTCATGGTCCTAAAGTACACTGCCGTTGGGTGTGGCCGTTGGCCATCAGTCTGAGGCTGGCATAGGACTGGGTGACGTTCCGTTCTGTTGTGGGGCTGCTATGAGTTGGAACCAGTTCGATGGCCCCTGACAACAGCAAGAACAGTAAGTAGGTGGAATCATGGGTCAGCTCTGGGCTCCTAACAGAGAGCTTGGTGGTTAAAACTCACTCTGCAGGAGTAAACTTGAATTCAACACGAAACCAAACTAAACCCCGAACCCCTTACCCTCCAGTCAATCTGGTGGTTTTGAACTGTTCACCTGTGGTGAGCAGGCAGACGGGCACATCCTCCCCTGGGAGCTTTGGTTTTGATAAGTCTGTGCTCAGACGCTCCTCCCCTTGGAGGGAAGTGGCAGCCTCTGTTGACAGACCAGACTGAATTCCTCAAACCCAGCATCCCTTTGGCACAGGGATGGTCATTTGGCTCCAGTCCCTTGGTGCTTAGCATCTCTTCTCCTGTTATTTACATGTCTGGGTGGAGAGACAATTACTGCCCTAACTTCAGGTCTTTGAGAGAATGGTCTGGGATTTGGACTCTTCACACCCACTGCTCAATACATTTCATTCACAGTGACTTTGAGGGATAGTATTGGTTTGAATAGTGCCCTCTACCTACCTTCCTACCCCCCCCCCAGTTATGTCTAATGAATATGACTTTATTGGGAAGGAGTCTTTGCAGATGTAGTCAGGTTAAGATGGCATCGTAACCCTTTAGGATGGGTCCCAAATCCAATGACTGAAGGGAATTTTGTACATAGAAATGACACACACAGGAGGAAGACCGTGTAACGATGGGGAGAGAGGTGTGATTGACATCACTGAAAACGGAAGGAACACGAAGGATTAGCTCCAACTACCAGAAGCTAGGACGAGAGGCCAATGGGTTAAAATTGTAAACTCAGAATCAAGTAGCTACGGACACCTGAGTTCTTCTAAAGGACACAGTAAGCAGGGGAAGACATAGCCTTTTCAATAAATGCTGCTGGAAAAGCAGCATTCAATGAATGCCCCACCTGCAAAAGAATGAAGCAGGACCCAGACCTTAGACCATGTGCCATGAAGAGGCGGCCCTGGAGGGCAGGGAGGGACGGGACAGGATGTTACAGAGGGAGGATGGAAGGGAAAACAACACAAAAAAAAAAACACATTTAGGGGAGGTTTAACAGGGTTTAATTAGTAAACATGTGTTACTAATTCGGTTTGCTGAGTTGAGCTGTGCAATTACACAGAATATATTTTACAATAAAATAAATGAGGTTGCATTAAAGAAGACGTGAAGGCTCGTAGCCTTCAAAACCTTTCAGATTCCTTACCCTTCCATCTGACTTGGCCTGAGTGGCTACGAAAGGACAAAACGCAAAACTGCAGTTGAGTCTGCTTCTTTCATGACATCCAAGTTCCTTGGAAACAAACTAAAAAGAGACAAGGAAGGGTTCTCCCCAAGAAGCCTCAGAAGGACCATGGTCCTGCACACCTTCCAGCCTTGGGCCGCCCACTCCCGCAGTGCAGGGACCTGGTTGGAGTGAGGGGATCCTAGAAGGGAGAAATCGGAGGCAGTAAATGAAAAGAATCAGAAAGATGTTGAGTGTTTTCAATGGAATTCTGAGTATGGAAGTGTAGTAAATGGCGTGGGAACCATCTCTGACCTCCTCTGACTTTCTTATTGCCAAGGAAGAGGGAGAGGCCAGACATTCCTTCACATTCTACCCCTCTGAACCACTCCGACACCAAATGTTTCTCCCACAGCTCTCAACTTCTTTGGTAAATTCAATAATTTGTTGCAATCCCCACACAGAACTCACAAACTACTCACAGTTATCGGGATATATTAGGAACGAACATTAATAGGTTACAAGTCAGGATCAGTAAACGGTAAAGGTACAGTCCTTGATCCACACCCCCACGTAAGCAGCAACTAGTCTCTCTGGTCCTCAGCCTCTCAGCCACGTGGTCCCTCGGCCTTTGTCTCCTGCTGCTCCCTTTGCTTCATAGAACCCAGAGTCTCTGGGCCACAGTCTCTGGTGCCACTTTGGACAGAGATCAGGAATGTGTTTTTCTCTCCCTCTTCCTTCATCGATAACTCATTCTTATAGCCAGTGGGGATGGTAATAGAAACTGGCCAATCCCTCTATTAGTATTATACACGCCCGGTTAGCATAGTCCCACCTAATCATTTGGTGGGAACACAGACTTGGATAGAAGAGCCATCTTAAGAAATTTCATTCCACCACAGGAAGGATCAGGAACCCGACTGGTGTATTGAGGAGTTACACAGGGGGCTGCTCACCACAAGGTCGCCATACAAAACCGCCAGCTGTTCTGTGGGAGAGAGACGAGGCTTTCCACTCCCCTGAAGAGTCAACCTCTTGGAACCCAACAGGGGCAGTTCTACCCTGTCCTCTAGAGGGCTATGAGCCAGAACTGGCCTGCTCGTAGCGAGTTTGGCTTTCATAGAGAAGGATTCAAAAGAAAATTCATGAACTTGTGAGTTGAAGATCATCTTTCACATCCAACCACGGAGTGCTTGCTTTAGGATAAAAGGTTGACCCAGAAGTTGAACAGAAGAATGAAAGTCCGTAAATGGATAGATACTTTATAATTTGGTATGTTGTTACTTGTAGGTGGCATTGAATTGGTTCTGACCTGTGGCAGTCATGTATTCGTGATGTCAATTTGATGATTGGGATGGAGGGGTGGAGTCTAGCCTGTTACTCTGGAGATAGCCAATGAGACCTCTGTGTGGGCATAGCTTTCTCATGAGAATTCTGGGAAGTCTTGCAGTATTTCCCAATTGGAGAAGAGAGACTTGACTCTCAGTCTCCGAGATGATGAACCATTGACAAGACAAGATAGCAGCGTCGGAGGAACTGGAGGAGCCAGAGAAGAAGCCACACAGCCTTACCCTGATGGAACCAGACATCTGAAGCCTGAAAAGCCACAGAGAGACCTCTGCCAGCGCTGAGCTGTTTCTACCACCAATGGATACTGTTGATGGACTCTGAGCCCTGGAAACGAGGAGCCATGAGGCACCCCTGCCAGCGCTGGGACTCTGCACCCACTGGCCTGTGATTTTGTGAGTCGGAAGGAGACTTTATAGACTGGTATCAGACATATGGGTTAATATCGGACTTATGACCTTGAACTGGACTGGGAAGCTTTCTCAATGTTCTCCTCCTCTTGTATATAAACCTTTCCCTTATATCCATATGCATGACTATGAATTTGTTTCTCTAGTCTACCTGAACCAACACACGACCTATAGGGACCCTATATACAACAGACCGAAAACTCTGTCCACTCACGATCATTTCTATGCTTGAGGCCATTGTTGTAGCCACTATGTCCATTCAGTTCCTTGGGGGCTTTCCTCTCTCTCTTTTTTTTTTTTTTACAATTCTTTTTTTCCCCCGCATCACTGCCCTCTGGTGGGGGTAGGAGGCCCAGTCTTTGCTCCTGCAGAGCTGCTGCTGGATTTGAATTGCCAACCCAGAGGGCTGCAGTCCCACATTCAACCACTACGCCACCGGGGCTCAGCCCAAAGGCTTTCCTCTTTTTTGCTGCTGCTCCACTTTACAAAGCATGATGTCCTTCTCCAGGGACTGCAGACAATCTCCTGGAAACATGCCCAATGTATATAAGACGTAGTAGTCTCATCCTCCTTCTTAAGGAGCATTCTGACCACAGTTCTTCCCAAACAGATGTTTGGTCTTTTGACAGTTCAGAGACTTTTCAATATGCTTCATCAAGTGGACCTACTTGGGAGGAATTGTGGAGAGGTGGGGTTCATAAGCTGACCAGATGTCCAGCTTTTGAACAATTTAACAACATCCTGCAGTTTTAGAATTAAAATAAATATATTACAATGCAATTTTTGCATTCTATGAACATTTTTTTCCTTTTGTGGCATCACTGCCCTGGCGGGAGCAGGAAGCCCAGTCTTGCTCCTGGAGAGCTGCTGTTGAATTTGAACTGTCAACCCTGTGGGCCGCAGTCCTGCACACAACCACTAGGCCACCAGGGCTCAGCCTCTATGAACATTTTTGTTGTTCCCTATAGACCAAATTTTAAATCAAGGACACACACACACACACACACACACACACACACCCATCAATGGTGTCTCACTTTAAATGTGGTCACTTTATCGTATGAACCCTTCATAGACTAGCTGATGCACTCAACACAAGGGAGTTCAGTTTGGGATAAGTTCCAAAGCTCCTGGCAGGACATTCTTCACCCTGAGACTTCCCCTGGTGTGAGACAGGGCTGATGAGACAGCTGATGGCCTATCTGAATCCCACTGTTAGAGACTTCCTTTTCCTCAGTGTTAACAGCAGAAGACAGGGCTAATCCTGGCTTTGCACCTCATTTGTTTAAGTTAGGGCTTCTCTTTGGGAAACTCCAGAATAAAAACAGCAACCCCCTCCCAGTGGTGAGGTTTGTCAGAGTTCATCTGCATCAGTGGCTTATAATCTTGCTTCGTTTTGTTTCTTTTTTTACCACCACCACCCTCATCATCATGTGCACGTGAAGGCCAGGAAGCAGAAGGGAATCCAGCAAAGGTGACAGTGACCCTTAGTGGCTTGGCCCCGTGAGGTCCCAGTGTGGAAATGGAGACACAGCTGTTGTGTAAAATCAATGTTGAAACACTTGCTCCCTTAGCAAAGGGACTCAGTCTCTGCTGTGGGCCCACTCCTGGGTAAGGAGTTAAGACAATGGTTTCCCAGAAGCTCCCTCTCTGGGATTCCTGGCCGGCCACGGAGCCCGGGTTTAAGTAAGACTTACTGGGCTCCCTGTCCACCGCCTAAGCAGAGGGCTGGCCTCAAGTTCACCTGGGCTGGCAGAAGGAAGAGGAAACCAGCGGAACGCACTTGCTTGGTGTCCCCCCAGACAGCCAGGCAGCGCCTGGCCCTGGAGGGACGCGGAGCGCCCCTGGAGACGCGGGGGAATGTAAGCGCCGCACAGTGTCTCCCGCCACCTCCTCCACAGCCCGCAGATTCACAGAACCTGCGCTAAACGCCGACGAGTGAATGCTGACCACCACCGGGAAGTACGTGCGGGTTTTCCTGCAATTCCGGGAGCCAGGCTGGGACGGGACCGCGTGGCGCCCGGTCCCCGCCCCCGCAGGAGGGCAACGAGGAAGCCTGGGGCAGTGTCTATTCGTCATGCAGGCGCTGCTGGGATGTGTGCCCTCCTCTACGGGCAAAAGCCCCACCTTCCCCCGCGGCCCCTAAGGGGTCTTGCCATTTCTTCCGCCGGCGCGGGACCCCGTCCGCGCCCTACGGGTGACAGCGAGCGTGGCTTCCACGTCCCGCAGGCCGGTCCTGCCGATCCCGAGTCTCTCCGAGCCCCGCGGGTCCGGGGCAAGCTCAGAGTGAGTTTGCTTTGTCACCTTCCACCGCGCCACCTGGGGCAGGTCACCTCGCCCGCAGGACTTCGGGGTTCCGGTGCGTTTGCCGCGGCGGAGGGACTAGATGGCGCTCGGCGCGCGGGGGAACGCGGCCGGCGGCGGCGGGGCACCTGGTGCGGCGCGCGGGGCTGAGACCCCGGGGTGACGCGGCGGGAGCTCCCTCTGCGGCTCCGTGGAGGCACAGCGGCGCGCCCCACCTTTTTCCTCCGCGTCACCGGGGCCGCTCGCCGCTCTGCCACCCCCGGCCGAGGGCGCAAGACTCCCGGCCCGGCGCGCGGCGGAGCCCGAGCCCGAGCCGGAGGGGACCGCGGCGGGAACGAGCTGCCTCCTCCGCCGCCATCGAGGGGCCGGAGCTGGGAGCTCAGCGCAGCCCGCGGCCCCGCCGGGGCCCCCGCGCCAGCCCCCGGGACTCCGCGTTCGGGGCTCCCAGACGCCTTTTCGTAAGTCGACTTGGCCGCGCGGGCCGGCGCGGAGCGCCGGGGTCCAGACCCCGCGACCCTCTCTCCGCGCGACTTCCCCTTGCCTGCGAAGGGGTCCATTTGCTCCGGGTCCCGCCCGGGCTGGCGCTGGCCACCGGGGCTGGGATGGGGTGGGGGGCCATTGGGATCCACGGCCTGGCTCTGCGCCCCCGGGATGGCGGGTCCGGTGGGCAACTTCAAGGCTTGGCGCGCAGTCGCCACCCGAAACCGGTCCCTGGAAAGTTCCCTCGGGCCACCGCTGGGAAAGGGCGGAGGGTGGCCTCGGGCCACCGCTGGGAAAGGGCGGAGGGATGGGGGGTGGCGGTGGCGGTGGCCCAGGGTGCCCCAGGGAGTCGCTGGCGCGCGCCGCAGAGACGGTATCCTTCCCGGGCGCCGCGGCGCCGCCACACCTGGGTTTGCCAGGACCCCCCACCCCCACCCCCCGACCCCCAAGCCGGGGGCGGTCCGCCTCTCGGCCTCCGGGTTCGAGTGGGTGAGGGGCGCCCAGGGACCCGCCGAGGCCAGGGTGCCTCTCTCCGTGCGGGACCCGCCTCTCCGCAGCGCGGGGCCTCGCGGGGTGGCGGAGCGACCGGGTCGCCTCCAGGCGTGGCCCGCGACTTTTCTAGGGCAACGAGGGAGGGCGGGGATGGATGGGGAGAGCGCTTCTCTCCCGGCAAGTGCGGGGCTGGAAACCTCCGCGAGCCGCGCGCCCGATGGGTTCAAGCTCCGGCGCGTTTGCAGGTCAAGTTTGGAGCGGCCGAGCGGGCCAGGACCGTCCCCGGCTGCGAGGTGGCGGCGCCTCCCGGGGCTGGCTGGGAGTCTCCCGGGATTCACGTTTTTGTACCTTGGCTTACAAGAACGGGGGGAATGGGGGCGGGGGATGGGGGTGTTTTGCAAATTTAAGAATTTAGCTTTCTGGGATGGACAAGTTCCCCTCCTCCCCCCAATCCGCTCCCACCCCCGAGTCATTAGGGGGAGGGGGTGGGGCGGCGGCTCTCGTGTTTACTGTCTGTCGCCTGGCTGAGCTGGAGGTGGTGTTAGCCTAGCCCTTGGGCATCAAACCAGAAGACATGCGTGAGTTTAAGTGGTCCGTGTCGCTATAAACAATGGCAACCACCGTTTTTTGCACCTTACACGCATCTAACACCCTCTAAGTATTAAACCCCCTATCCGGAGTCCATCTACCCCTTCAGACACCCTCCATTGATAGTTTCTTGAGGAAGTACCATTTTCCCAAGGGAGCTATTGGAGAGAGCAGTCCCTACGTGCTCCACTCTAATTCTCGGCGAAATGGCCAGTTATGATGCTGCTGAATGATCACTTAACTTCTAGCGGGGAACAATAGCCAAAGCAGCAAAGTGTCTAATAATGACGGGAAGGGGATATTTCCTTTGGGGGTGGGGTGGAAACGTGGTTCCTTCTATTTGTTGCATGTAGTCATGCCTTGGGGTGACGAGGTGTGCATTAAGTGGCTAAATGCCACAGGTATAGTGAGGTGATGGCTCTGAGGGATGGCTCCTTGCTAAGTATCTTCAGGAGAGTAGGCAAGAAATGCGCAGGAAGTGATATTGAATGAATTCCATTTGTTCACAAGAATGGTGGAGGAATGTAGGCAGGTGGTCCTGAACACTGCCCTATCTTAGCCTCTTCTCCCAAAAGAACCAGCTGGTCTTGGGAATATGATTTGATGAGGTAGCGCTGGCTTCTTGTCATACCGTATACTCTGAGTAGATTTGCATAGAAAAATCATTAGTAGATTACCTGGGCTTCAGGGCTATCCATCTAGCGAATTCCAAGTCACACTGACCCTAGAGGCCCTTACTCCCAAGGCTTTCCAAGCCTGTAACCTTTTACAAAAGCAGACTGCTTCCCCAAGTGGCTGGGAGAGCTTGAACCTCTGGATTCTTCCAGGAGCAGCTTGATAAGCTTTTGACCTCAGAACAAACCAACACCAATCACTAAAAGCCTGACCCAAATTTTGAAAGCCTGCTAAAACTACCTGATGGCAAGGTAAATTCCCCCTTTCTTTCTAGAAAAAGATCACTGTCCGACCATTGTGGTTGCCCACTGTCCTGTTGTTGCCTACAGGGTCAGGGGCATTTCCAGGTCAGCCTGTCTCTCCCCTCCGGGAACCCCTGGCCAGGGGCTGCCTGCTCCTCACCATCAGTGCTCTATTCGAGCCCATTGTTGCAGTCACTGGGTCAGTCCCTTGTCATTTTTCATGGACCTTTTCCAGAAACCGGCCCCTCCTTATAAATATATCTTTCATATCTTTCTAAGGGGAAAAGACTCTGGCTGTACTGCTCCCAGCACAGATTTGTTCCTTCTTCTGGTCGTTTGTGGCACATATTTAATATCCTCTGCTCACACCATATTCAGATGCATCAGGTCTCCTCTGGTCTTTTTTACGGTCCAGCTTGGAATCGTTGAGACTATCCATGGTCAGGCGCCCCCAGCCAGCCACGTGACCCTGTAAGGCTCAGTAACACTTTCCTAAGGCCTTTTGCTGCAGACGTGCCAGTGCAGTCGATCATTTTCTCTCTTGACTGTGGCTTCCATGGGCACTAATTATGGATCCCAGTACAATGAAATCGTCCACAACTTCCGTCTTTCCTCCGCTTAGCATGACATTGTTTACTGGTCTTGTTATGAGGACTTTTTTCCCCTCTACATGGAGGAGTCTTGCATACTGAAGTCTGTCTGTGCGCCAGGTCCTCTTCAGGAAGGAAGTGTGTGTCGTCTGCATGTGGCAGATTGTGGATAAGACTCCCTCCAATCCCACTGCTGTGTTCTTCGAACAATCCAGCTTCTCTGAGTATTTGCTCCCCGTACACATGGAATCAGTGTGATGAAGGGACATCAACTTGGCACACCCCTTTCCTGATTTTAAATTGGAGCATCCCCTCATTTCTCTTCATACTTCAATGAAGTGTTCTGGAATCCCCCTTCTTCTCAAAGATATCCCTAGTGTGTTATGATCCACACGGTCCGATGCCGTCACACAGTCAATACGACACAAGTAAACAGCTTTCTGGTTTTCTCTGCTTCCAGGCAAGATCCATCTGGTATCAGCAATGAGATCTCTCATCCATATCCTTTCCTGAATCCAGCTTGAGTTTCTGGCGATTCCTTGTTAACACATTGCTGCAACCATTTTCCCATTATTTCAGCCAAATTTCCCTGGAGTGTGATATTGATGATACTACTCATTCCGCATTTGTGCTGAGTCACCTTTTTCTGGAACAGGCACACTTAGGCATCTCTTCAGTTGTTGGGGTGTGTCGCTTCTTCTTCGGGTTTTGCATTTATTTGTTGAAACAGCCTGTTTTCAACATGGTCAACCATTACCACCTAATTTGAATTTCATAGAGCCTTGAGACCACAGGTAGGGTGGAGAGTCAAATTCTTGGCAGCCAAGACAGTAGCAATCTCTGAGAGCAGTGGGTCTTGCTAAAGGGGCAGGCCAAGGTCGATGGATCCATGGACTGGCCAGCGCTGGTCTCATATGCTTCTTTCTCCGCTTTTCTTTATTAGCCTCCTCATACCCAGCTTCTTCTCGCCCTTGGCTTTCTCTGGAATCCCAATGGACTACTGGTATGCATATGGAATAACTGCTCAACATAAACCTTCTGTTCGAATTTTAGTGAGTTAGTTTTTTTTCTTTTCAGGGATTGCATTCTTAGGCTAAAAAGCAGGAAGACACGCAGTAGTCTTGTAGAATTGTGTGGTATGTGATTGAAAGGCCAATTCCACAGCCAAATTTATTGAGGTTTACCATATACCGGGGTAGTGCTGAGGAGGCACGGTGGCATAGTTGTTATGAGTCAGGCTGCTAACTTCGAGGTCAGCTGTTTGAAACCAGCAGCTGCTCCTCAGAGAAAGATGGGGTTTTCTACTCCCGTAAAGAGTCCCAGTCTCAGAAACTCACAGAGGCTCTCGTGCCTTGTCCTGTGCGGTTGCCTTAATTGGATAGCAATGAGTTTGGTTTTTGCTTTGGGGACAGTACAGGGTGCGGCAGTTCATTCCATCTGAGTGGAGGTAGGAGTGATGGAGAGATTTAAAAGTAAATTTCAGGAACCCCAATGGTGCTGTTGGTTAGGCATTGGGCTGCTAACTCCAGGGGCCAGCGTTTAAACCCAGAAGTCACTCCAGAGGAGAACCAAGAGGCTGTCTGTTCCCATAGAGATGTCCAGCCTCAGGAGCGCTCTGTGGCGTTGGCTACATGCTGTAACAGGCTGGACGGCGATGGCTTGGGTTTGCAAGGTGATGCTGGTGGTGCCGTGGATTGAGTCTTGGACTGCTGACAGAAAGATCCTTTCTTGAAGCCCACCAGCCACTCCCTGGGAGAACGATGAGGTCATCTGCTCCCATAAAAATTTAGTCTCAAAAAAAAAAAAATTTAGTCTCTAGGGCTGAGTCCCGGTGGCGTAGTGGTTGTGTGCAGGACTGCGGCCCACTGGGACGGAGGTTCAATTCCAACAGTGGGGCTGGGCCTCCTACTCCCACCGCCGGAGAGCAGTGATGCCCCCCCCCCCCCAAAAAAAAATTTTAGTCTCTAAAACTCCATGGAGCAATTCTACCTTGCCCTCCAGGGCTGCTCTGAGTTGGAATCCATGTGATGGCAGTGGGTTTGCTTTGATTTGGGTTTGGAAGGTGGACCCCTCACTGAATGGAGGGCCAAAGGGGATGGGGAATATCCCTGTTCCTGGGAAGGCTCTATCCTAATGCCTGAAGGCCAAGGAAAAGAGAAGTGGTGAAACTGCTTGGGCTACTCTAGACTTGGACCCCACCGGCAGCTCCGTGGAAAAGACTTCGTTATCTGCTTCCATGAAGAATGCAGCCGAGAAACGCACGTCTACTCTGCCACACTGGCTCTCTGAGACTCAGCAGCACTGAACTGCCAGGCGGAGCAGGAAGACTTCAAGGACAGGCGAAGGCCGCCATGATCTGGGGACAGCCCATTGGGGGGAATTAGCCCCCTGCCGCCACTGAGAGGCAGTAGGTAGGCTCATAGCTAAAAAGGTCCCCATGTGATTTGAAGGAAAGCAATCCGGGCTGAGCCCCGGTGGCGTAGTGGTTGTGCGCGGGACTGCGGCCCACGGGACGGACGTTCAATTCCAGCAGTGGGGCTGGGCCTCCTACTCCCACCACTGAAGAGCAGTGATGCCTGCCCCCGCAAAAATAAATAAATAAATAAATAAAAAGGGGGGGGGGAAGAAAGCAAACCACACACTCCGGGTGCTGTGTGGAGAATGGAGCTCCTGAAGTGGACAAGACTGGTGGGAGACTCGATGTCACCTTGTGGTGTAGGCTAAAGTGAGTGGCAGCCCTGAGGTTCTCACAAATGAGTGGACTCGGATTGGCTTGGGAATGGGATTTGTCTAAGGCCTGTGAGTGCAGAGTGACACCCACTTTGGGGCTAGAACAGTTGAATAGACGGTGCTGCCATTTTTAATACTGTGCAAATGGGAGGGAAAATCACAAATAGGGTTTGTTGGGTCTCAGCTGCTTGAGACACCCAAGTGGAAATGCTTAGTAAATAACTGGGTAGAGATGCTCTCCAGAGGACCATCCAGAATGTACCACCATCGGTACTAGAGGTAGTCTTTGAAGTGGCAAGCGGATGGGATTACTTGGGGAGTGTGGGTGGGCTCTCAGGAGCTGTGGAGCCGGTCGACGTCACAAGAAGGCCCCATTCTGCACCTTCCTCACACTCCTTCCTACGTGAGTCCATTGTCATAGGCACTGTGTCCCTCCATCTTGTTGAAGCTTGTGGTAGTTACGGAATTTGGTGTCAGCTTGCAAAGGAGTGAGGTCTAGCCTGCCAATCAGGCCTCAGCCTGATGACCTCATTTGGAGGTGCCACAGAGATAAATCTCTCACTGAAAGCAGGCACACTCTCACCCTGTGAAACACTACTGTCGACAAGACACTTGGAGCTACACTAAGCCCTGAAGCTGAAAGAGCCACTGGAGACCCACACCAGCGCTAAGATGCCTACACCACCACTGGATCCCCAAGACTTCCCGCCCCCTAGCCTGTGATCTTCCTGCATTCGGCGTCATTGCATGTGTTTTGTGAGCCTGAAGAGAACTTTATAGATTGGTATTGGACATATGGGCTAACATCAGACTTATGGAATTGATCTGGACTGCACTGGGATGTTTTCTCAATATTTAATTGTTCTTGTACATAAAACTCTTTCTTAAACACACGAGTGTTTATAAATTTTTTCTCTAGTCAATCAGAACTAACCCAAGGTTCTTCTTCTTTTCCATTGATTCTGGACTTCATCAAGCGTGATACCCCTCTCCAGCGTCTAGTCCCTCCTGACAAGACGTCCAAAGTACGTGAGACAAAGTCTCCACATCCTCACTTCTAAGGAACATTCTGGCCACACTTCTTCCCATCAGATGGGTTTGGTCTGCCACATTTGGACCCTATGTGTCACAACAAGAAACTGCCCAGTTGACAGTCCTTGGTGTTTTCCATTATTCTTCACCAGCACCATATTCAAATGTATCCATTCTTCTTCAGTCTCGCTCAATGTCCAACGTCTGCAGAAATCCACTTCCCAGCATTCTGCATATTAGCAGGGCGAGTCACATCCCGGGTCCACGGTCAGAGGGCATTCACCAGGGGCTTCATCCACCTGTATTTCCCTTCATATTTTTCTTTTAAAATGGAAGCCGCTTTAAAATGCATGAACAGAGAGGTTGAATGATAAGATATTACATTTCATGCATGTGAGACAACTGCAAGTACCATGGCTTGGGTCCGACTCACCTTTCACACATGGAGCTGAGCCTCTGTCTTCTTGGGGTAGAGTTTGGTGGAAAGCTAGGACAGGGTTAAAGGCTATGACTCAACCTTGTAACTCTAGACCACGCCCCCTCTCCTGCCATACCTCCAAGAAACCATTGATCCAGTGGCTGTCTTATAGATGTATGTAGTCTAGATTTCATACACAGAAAAATCTTTTTAAATTAGTGAGAAAAGCCAAGTAAAACAGATAAAAAACCAAAATCAAGAAGCAGACAATATTAAAAACTAGAAAAAATTAAAATGGATCATGATAGGGTGAGGTGAGGCCTGAAAGCTGCTACCAGAGTGACTGGTGGGGTTGAGAGAAGTCTTTTTTTTTTTTTAAGATGGAATTGCTTTAAATATTGAAATATGATTTCAAACCAAAATCAAACCATAGCCCTCAAGAATGGTGAAAGAAAAGATGTGGTAAAGAAGTTAGATGACGCATACTTCTCAGAAAGAATAACATCTGGGATCTTAAAGACTTCTTTTCAAACAGGCATCCATCTAAGTGAGACGTCAACGAAGTCCACAAGGAAGAAGCACACCAGCCTGTGTGACCCAAGGATTGTCAATAATGAAATCTACACCTAAAGGAGGGAGTAGTATCAAAGTTGAAATTGCGAACGCCTGGTTCACAGACTGCCTGTAGATGAGAGTGGAAGCCCCAACCCCACACGTGCAGGGACCACACGTGGAGTAAGCCTGGGGGAGTCCCCTCTGACCCTACTTGCGGGCTATGAATAGCCCTGTCATCAGACAAAGATCATGACAGATGTGGTTAGGTCAAAATGGTCTCACTTGATCTCCCCTCTCACCCATTTTAAAGTTGTTTCAGTTTTTAAGAAGTGAGGGGGAAATACCCGTCATGAAGCCCCTGGTGAATCCTCTCTTGGGAAGTGGATTGTTGCAGGTGCAGTTAGGTTACAATTTAGCACCCTATCAGTTGATCTCTCTTATGATCCATTTAAATTTGTTCTAGTTTTTAATATTGCCTGTTTTTAGACTTTGGTTTTTTATCTGTTTGTCTTGGTTTTTCTCACTAATTAAAAAAATTTTTTTTCTGTGTGTGAAATCTAGGATACATACATCTATAAGACAGCCACTGGATGAATGGTTTCTTGGAGGTATGGCAGAAGAGGTAGGGGATGGTTCAGAGCTACAAGAGTGGAGAAAATAGACTAAAAGTGACTGGTGATGATTGTACAGCTCTTCTTGATGTGATTGAACTACTGGATTCTATGATATATGAATTATATACCAATAAAACTGCTTGGGGTGAGGGTGGCGGGAAGGGTGGTGCAAAAGCTTAATTATAGCCCCAATTTAAGAATGGTAAATGCTTTTTACAAAATCATTTCATCAGGGACTTGTACAACTCTTATCACAATCCATACATCCATACATTGTATGCCCATCATCATTCTCAAAGCATTGTCTTTCCACTTGAGCCCTTGGTATCAGCTCCTCATTTCTTTCTGTTCCTCCCCCCACCCTCCCTCCCTCATGCACCCTTGATAATTTATAGATTACTCATTTTTCTTGTCTTGCACTGTCCAGTGTCTCCCTTCACCCACTTTTCTGTTGTCCATCCCCCAGGGAGCGGTTTATGCATAGATCATTATGATCAATTCCCCCTTTCTCCCCCCACTTTTCCCTTACCCTCCTGGTATAGCTACTCTCATTATTGGTCCTGAGGGGTTCATCTGTCCTGGATTCTCTGTGCTTCCTGCTCTTATCTGCACCAGTGAACATCCTCTGGTCTAGCCGGATTTGTAAGGTAGAATTGGGATCGTGATAGTGGGGGTGGAGGTGGGGAGGAAGCATTAAAGAGGAAAGTTGTATGCTTCACTGGTGCTACACTGTGCCCTGACTGGCTCGTCTCCTCCCTGTGACCCTTCTGTAAGGGGATGTACAGTTGCCTACAGGTGGGATTTGGGTCTCCACTCCACACTCCCCCTCATTCACAATGATATGATTTTTTAAGAACAATACATTCTTGTGTCATGGCCCTGGTCAGTGCTGTTCTCACAAAGAAATCAATGAAGATATGGGTGCTATAGCAAAGTGTGGAGAAGAAGCCAGATGGGGCTGGGCTTTCAGAAAATCCAGGGCCTGGGATCTTAAAGACTTGTCTTCAGACAAGCAGCCATCTACATGAGGTGTCTATTAAGTCTCGATGGAAGAAGCACTCCAGCCTGTGTACAAGGATTTTAGACAATAAAATTCAAACCTAAAGGAAGGAATGATATCCGAGCTTAAATTGTGAACACCCTATAGATGACAGCGCAAGTCCAAGATCCATTTGTAGGTCCCCATATGGATTAGCCCCTGGGACTCCCGCCCGACCACAGTCCAGGGATGTGATCAACCTTGCAATCGGGCAGAGAGCATTGTAAAGTCGCTCATGGCAGATGTAACGAGGCGAAAATGAAATGCCTTATCATTTGATGTGCTTTTTGATTAACTTTTAAGGGTTTTTAATATTTTCTGCTTTCTTTTTGATGGAAACTTTGTTTTGTTTTGTTTAGTCATTTTTTTTTTAATATTTGTTTGCTTCCTTATTTTGATTCATATGTTTTTCTGATTCTGAGATCCAGGCTAGCAAGAGCATTCGAGACAGTAACTGGATGGAGCATTGCTCCGGCCATGGCGAGGGAGGCTGGCCAGGGTAGGGAGTGTGGAACTTACAAGGAGTCTCCCAGAAGTCCGTGTCCTGAAATTGGTCGTGGCGATAGTGGCACAAATCATAATATGATCCAGTGACTACCCAATTTGTCGGACCTTAAGACACACTTTGTTACCTCAAAAGTGGGGGGGAAATCAAGGGTGTGTCCGATGGTCCGAAGGTGTGGTACCCCAGAACACTTGTTTATAATCTCATGTGCCCGCTGACTATCCACCGCTGCATATTTGCATATGGGTGGAGTGCTGTGGTTTGGGGGGAAGTCCCGCCTCCTGGAGTCTCAGTGTCAGTCCGGTTATATGATGGCCCAGTGCACGCCTCCCCTCATTGGCTAATGAAAATGATGATAGTTCTTCATTCCACTATTGAGGGTACACTGTTAAATATGACCATATTTTGCTTTATTTTAATAAATATTTTGATATACAGGTACTATGTGGTTCAGAATATTTTTTTCTTGTTTTCCTGTTCTAAAAACTGGGTGTGTCTTGCGGTCAGGTGTGTCTTATGGTCTGAAAAATATGGTAGATTGCTTGAATTGGAAAAATAAAAGTATGATGTAAAAGAGCAGAGAGGTTGAATTTATAGGATACCTGATAGATGAAAAAGATGAGCCTTTGTCCTCCTGTAAAGATTGCCTGTCTTGGAAACCCACAGGACAGTTCTGCTGTGTCCTCCAGGGCTACTCTGAGTCCAAACCCACTCCATTACAATGAGGTTGGGGCTTTTTGAGTTTTTTTTTTTTTTAAGCTCCTTTCTAGGCTATTGTTTGTTTGACTTACAAGTGACTTCCAGAAACTAGTTTTTCAAAGTTCTCAGTTCAAAAAGAAAAAAGAAAACTTCCTTTCAAGTTTTAGGTTAAAAAATCTGATTGTGATGACTTTAAAAAAAAGCTTTTATTCTGACTCAGGTCAGAGTTCATAGAGCAAAGTGGCTTGCCAGTCAACACCCCATGTCTCCGACTGCGTTGTGGCATTGTTCATTTAATCACACGTAGTTACTGCTTTCCTGCCCCGTCCTACCCTCTGAGTTTTATCCCTAAGCAAATGCTGCCCTCCTGGTTTCCGTCTGTTGATTGCTCTAAGGCAGCGGTTCTCAACCTGTGGGTCGCAACTCCTTTGGAGGTCAAACAGCCCTTTCACGGGAGTCTCCCGATTCATAACAGTAGCCAAGTGACAGTTACGAGGTAGCATCGAAAGTAATTGTATGGTTGGAGAGTCACCACAACATGAGGCATTGTATTAAAGGGTCTCGGCATTAGGAAGGTTGCGAAGCACTGCTCTCAGGAGTGCAAACTTGACCTTGTAGCCCTGCCTATGGTCTGGCTGAACGTGGAGGCCTGGGGGTGAGATCAGATCCAGGCTTAAAGGGTATGTGACGGCATTTTGATATCCAAGTCATTTCACAGAAGCTGTCAACATCTTACAGAAGCAATTGTTGTTTGAAAAGTCATATGAGGACACTAGTAGAAGCTGATTGGAGTGTATGGAATATGTAATTTGCAAATTGGGGTAGCGTTTCAACTAAAGAATTAAAACTGGGCTGAGCCCCGGTGGTATAGTGGTTGAGTGTGGAAGTGCGGCCCACTGGGTTGGCAGTTCAGATCCAGCAGCAGCTCTTCAGGAGCAAGGCTGGGCCTCCCACTCCCACCAGAGGACAGTGATGCCCCCACCCAAACCCACCTCCCCCCCAAAATTAAAACTATTCTCAAGCAGAGAGAACCTCCAGTGACACTTTCCCCGCACTCCATCCACACTCTGCAAGGCCCCGGCCAGGCCCTGAGGCCCTTGTTTCTCAAAATCAACTTCGGCCAAAGAGTCCAATGCCTAAGACATAATGGTCTGCCCTAAGCTGTTTTCTGGGAGCCCTAGTGCTGTAGTGGGTTACCTGCTGGGCTGCTAATCCCAAGGTCAGCAGTCTAAAACGATCAGCCTCCCCAACGGAGAAAGACGAGGCCTTCAACTCCTGTAAAGACGCAAGTCTGGGAACCCCCCCAGGGCCAGTTCTACCCTCCCTAGGGTCCCTGTGAGTTGGAATTGACTCGATGGCAGTGAGTTTTTTTTTTTTTTTTAATTTTATCCAGGACTATAGGCGTCTTTGAGGGTAACACAAATGCTTAGCAAGCTTGGTGGTGTCATGGATCACACGTCGGGTCAGTCATCTGAAACCCCCAGCGGAAAAGCAAGGGGGTGACTTTGAGGATGAAGGTGTGCCTGACTCCAGCCACGGTATTTTCATTGGCCTCAGATGCTTGTGAAAGTCGGACATTGAACAAGGGAGACCAAAGAAGAATTGATGCACTTGAACTACGGTGCTGGTGAAGAGTATTGGCAGTACCATGGATTGCCAAAAGAACAAACAAATCTGTCTTGGAAGAAGTGCAGCCAGACTAGTTAGAGGCAAGGATGGTGAGACTTTGTCTCCGCTGCTGTGGAGCTGCTGTGAGGAGACGCAGTCTCTGAGAAGAACTTCATGCTTGGGAGAGTAGAGTGGCAGCAAAGACCAGGAAGGCCCTTGTTGAGACGGACTGATGCCCGGCTGCTGCAGTGGGCTCAACGTGGCCGTGGGGAGGATGGTGCAGGACGGGGAGGCGTTCCATTCTGTTGGACGTAGGGTCCAATACCGACAACAACCCAACGGCAACTCAGTCTCGGAAACCCACAGGGACCGTTCTAATCTGCCCTGTGGGGTCCCTGCATCGGACTTGACTTGATGGCAGTGCGTTGGGAGGGTGATTTTCTAATCCAAGGCGGTGAGAGTCCCCGAGTGTAGTGCAAATGGCCAACACCCTTGACTGCTAACCTAAAGGCCAGTGATCTAAATCCCGTCGCCCCACCCCCACCCGGCAGTGCCTCAGAATAAAGACCTGGGCATCTGCTTCCCTCAAATCGGTCCTTGAGAACTCCATAGAGGCAGTTCCGTTCTCTGACACACAGACAACTCGGCATCAAGGGGGCAGCACCTGGATTTCCTGGGGTCTGATGCTCACCTGTGACCAAGGGCAGGCCAAGTTCACTGGCCTGACTCACAGGTGGGGACATCTTTCCCCTAGCCTTGTCCTCAAGTGTCAGGTGCCAAGTGTTGCATGAAATGTTCCAGTCACTACTGGCCAGAGTGCAGCGGAGCAAAGCACAGAGCACACCCGTGTGAGGGGCTTCCAGACTTTCCCCAGTGAGGGATATTTTTGTATACATTTGCATTGCTTTGCATGCCTCTTCATGTGCATTTCCATATGCTGGTGACTTAACTAGTGGGATCTAGAGGCTATCACTGAAAGCACCAGGAGCTTGGGAGAGTCCGGCTCCAAGGGACTGCCTCATTGGGCCGGGTCTCCAAAGTCTACCTGGTTGGTCCCGTGCTGTCACTTTTCCGTCTCCCTCCTTTATTAGTGGAAACGACTGGACGTTGCCTTCTCTGTCAGGTGTGTGCCACACACAGGTTCGGGTCGTTGTAGGTGGTTCTTATATAAGTGATCAAACGAAGCAGAAGGTGATGAATTGTTTCCATCCTAATAGGCTCCTGGGAACTGTGGGCTCAGAGTAGACTTAGAAGGAAAGGACTGGCTCTTCCAGAAACTGTGGGGCGCCAACAGGTCATGTCCTAATATGTTTGTAAGCTTGATCTCTCGAACATGATAGAACACTGCAAGACAAGCGGAAGGAGGAGAGAGAGAGGAAGCCCCCTGTTATCAAAAGTGCCTGAAAGTGACATAGAAGGAGACACTGCCACCGGTGTCTCCAACCTGAATGAGCAAGCAGCTCCCTGGGACCAAAAGGAAACATTGAGTGGCTGCCAGCATGTGCCACATTTTTCAGACCATAAGACACATTTCCACCCCCCAAAAGTTGGGTGCGTCTGATGGTCCAAAGGTGTGGTACCTAGAACATTTTTAGTATACTGGTACTATTTGGCTTTGAATATTTTTTTTCTTGTTTTCCTGCTCTGAGTGTGTCTTATGGTTCAAAAAATATGGTAATTTCAAAAAGAGTATAATCTTAAATAAGAATCCATGGGGGTTAAAAGGCTAATAGATTACCCCTACTTTGGACTTACTGAGAAATTGTGACTTAAGAAAATGCTAGAAAGATTAGAACCAAACTGACTGCCAGTGAGTGGATTCTGACTTAGAGCCACCCTTCCCTAGAGGAAGTTAGTGTTTGAGAAAAAGCAGCGGCACCCGCACAACACTCTGATTTGCGACGTGCAGCTGTGCACCAGCAGTGTCGGCCACACCTGGGAAGGTGTTAGAAATGTACCGTCTTCTTCTTCTTCTTCCTCTCCGAAGAATGGGGCGTCTGTGAGGTGTGCAGCACAGGATTTCAAATCTCATGGACCCCAGACTTTTTGGAGTCAGGGAGGGAGGATAGATGACTTCCTGAAACCATTGTCCTGAAATAATCTTTACACTTTAAACCAAAAATATTCCTCTGTGTCTTCTTAAAACCAAACAATATGCCCCCAAACAAACCAAACATGTCTTATAGATCCCATCTAATAAATTCTAATTCATAATGACCCGATGGGACATAATTAAAATTGCCCATGGAATTTCCAAGTAAACTCTGGGCTCCTAAACACAAAATCAAGGGTTCAAGTTCTACCAGTCACTTGCGTGCAGAATATGCCCATGAGGACGCACAGCTTGAGAACCTGGTTAGGGTTACTCCACGTTGGAATTTAATCTGTTGCAGTGGTTTGGTTTAGTCTGGTTTGAATCTTTCTCTCTCTTTTTCTTTAATGAAATCATTTTATTGGGGGCTCTTACAGCTCTTTTCCCAAGCGATCCATCCATCCATTGTGTCAAACTCCTTTGTTCATATGTTGCCTCATCATTTTCAAAACATTTCCTTTCTACTTGAGCCTTTGGTATCAGCTTATTTCCCCCCTCCCCCAGATCCCTTTCTCATGAAATTTTGGTATTTTATAAATTGTTTTTTTTTTTCATGTCTTACTTCACCCACTTTTCTTTTGTCCATCCCCCTGGGAGGGGGGTTGGTGGTCGAGCATTCTGACACCACCCAGAGCCACTGAACCAGAACCTGGGGGGGGGGGGGGGGGAGGGCAGGGACCATCGCTTACTTTGAACATACCTTTTACATAGTCAGGAAGAACCCTGGGACAACGGTTAATCTTTTTGCATCTAACAGAATGATCACCAGAGGTTCTGAGGGAGAAAATGATAACCTGGAATCCCTATGAGGTCATTTGAATCCGTCCTAGAGGGTCTCTGTGAGTTGAAACCAACCCAACTCAACACGACTCAGGTTCAGTTTCTTTTACAGGTTTAAATCTTTGGAGTCCGTTTTCATTCTTCTCAAACTTTCACTCCTTCCAGCTGTACTTCTTTTCTCTTGTGGCCTCAAATTTCGAGGTCATGGCAGAATAAATTGTACCTTATAATTTCTCTCTGTCTTACCCTTTTGATAGCTCCAGAACGCAAGTACTTTCTGGTGTCATCTAGAATTAGCCAACAGACCCAGGTTCTTTCCCTTGTGACTTTCAAAAGTAAAAGTTTGCTCCTACGTGACTCATGAAAAACCATCTGTGAAAGAAGCTTTGGAACGCCCTCCCTCATAAGATGCTGGTGGAGGCTGGTACCCTGCCACAGACCCATATTCCCTGGGGCCTCAGACAGAGCTGGGTGGGACCCACTCCTCCACCCCAAATACCCAGTGATGGAGCTTCTGTCTGAAATCCCGCAGGCTCTAGCCTTCCACCTCTGTAGTTCTCAGGTTGCCCAAGACTACTGTGGTTGGTTTTGGTTTTGTTTCATTTTTAATGACGACTTCGGTTTTGATTTTGGCTTGGCTTGGCTTGCTTGCCTTATTTTTGTTTTTCTTCCATCCGTCTTCTCCCACTGTGACTCACACCGAATACACAGTCAGTCAAAACATGGAATGTTCTGCTACAAACCTTCCTCTTCAACTGTAGTTCTCGCGCCTGGTGTCAGTAAAGTTCAATTTGGGGCCCTGAGTTTTGATCTGGGTATCTCTTCTGTTAAAGTTCATCTTTCTTGTGCCTAGGCTGCTCAAATCTGTTGGGGTCTCATTTCAGTTTTCTTTTGCATAAGCTGCGTGTTGCCTGGCTGATGTGGCTGCCTGATGCCTTCACCTGAGGAACAAGATGACCACTGCCTTAGAGGTCTTCCTCACAGTCCGTGATGCCCAAAACCTTGATGTCCGTGATATCAGAAGGATAGTTGTCATCAGGCCACTAATTGTTTGCACTTAAATGTCCTCCCTCACGTGGCTTCTTTTGCTAGGGCCATATGTTGTAACTCTCTTCTTCATGTCTGTCACTGCAGTCTGCTGGAACACGCCATCACCTCTGTTAGTGATGATCATCTCCCCCTCTTTTGTTTACACTGTTGGCAGGGCTTTCTCTGTAAGTGACACAGGATTAAGTTTGGTTTAGACATGGCTACATTAATATGCCTTTAGAAGTTTCCAAATCGCAACCCAATTCCAATTCCCAGGGTCCTTGCTGGACAGCGTAGGGCTCTTCCCTGACGGAATTTCCATGAGTGTCTGTTTTTACACAGGGTCGCTCTGAGCCTGAGCCAGCTCCATGGCACCTCACAGCAACAGCCACAGCCACATTTCGATGGGAACGCACAGCCTCTTCTTTCTCCCACGGAGCAGCTGGCAGGTTTGAACAGCCAAACCTCAGTTCGCAGCCAACCCTTTACCCACTGTGCTAAAATTGTGCCTTGTTGACTTCCCGCTGCCTCGCCCTCCCTGAGAGTTTTGGGCTAATGCCTAGATTTAGCCAAGAGCCTTGGATTAATTTTTCCTTTAACATCTAAAACTTTGCTCATGCATGAATCATGAAGAAGTGCAATGAGATAATTGCAGGGGAAAGGAAGTTTTTTAAAAGGCAGAGAGCAAAATGGCTTGACAGCAAGAATATATTGCTGGCAAACACGCCTAGAGATGGCAGTCTTCTCTTGTCATCACGAGGGACTCTCCGTGCTCCACTTTCCGTGTCCTTCTCTCCTTCACCTCTGTGTTGGTTTACTTGGTTCTTTTCGGATAGAGGTAAGGCTGCACTAGACAACATGGGGGTGTGTGTCAGCTTCTTGTGCGTGTGAAAGTTGCACGCTGAATAAAGAAGACCGGAGAAGAATCACATTTGAACTGCAGTGCTGGCGAGGACTACGGAAAGTACCACGGACTGTCAAAAGAACCGACAAATGCTGCTTAGAAGCAAGACTGGCAAGGCTTCCCTTCCAGTTCTCTGGATGGGGTAGCAAGAGAGACCTTGAGAAAGGACATCAGGCCTGGTAGAAGGGCAGTGAACAAGAGGAAGCCCTCAACAATGGGCTCAAAAAGAACAACCATGAAAAAAAAAAACAACAACCCTGGGGAAGGGACTGCAGGACCAAGCAATGCTTCATTCTGTTGTAGATGGTCTCTAGGGGCCGGGACTGACTTGACAGCTTAACCACTGAGAGTTTTGTTTCTTTGGAGGAGTTCTTGGATGTGCTCCCACTCCAACGGGTGGCCTGTCTGATCCTGTTTCCAAAGGGTGCGCTCCTCCCGGGCCATGTTCCTTGGTGCTCTGTTACAAGAGCCACCTTGTACAGCACGACAGCCTGTTCAGGTGACAACAGAGGGGGGCCTGTTTTGCTAAGGACCAGGAAGTGGCGGCGGATGCCTAGCACAGCCCCTGTGCTGGCCGGTGTGCCGTCCCCCTCCCTTCTTCTGCTTCTCTGCACCATTCCTGAGTATGGGGAGCATTGGCTTGGTGACCCCTTTCTCCTGGCCCCCACAAGCTACCAGGGTGAAAAAGCAAGGTGGGAGGGCTCTCTGGCCAGCCATTCCCTTCCACCACTTTTTTCTTTTGAGCTCTTCCAGCATGCACCTTGCCTTGATCCAGGTAGGTCTGGGTGAGAGAAATGGAAGGACACCGGAGGTGAGGTGGACAGAAGTTGCAAAGACGAGAGCCTGAAAGAATCCTCAAAGAGCGGCACGAAGATCGTGGAGCTGAGGTCCACCCTACGGAAGGAATCATAAAGGGTTTCCAAAGACAAGAGAAAACCGGAAGGGAACACCAGGGCGAAAGAATCCCCGAGTAAAAGAAACATCGCCAAGGGTTCTTAGTGACGTCTCTCTTCTGGGAAGAGATCTCTGTACCATGCAGTGCAGTGGTAACAAGATGACCCGGTTCTTTGACTGCTTTCAAGCCCCCTCTGCAGCGTCCTCCAAGCAGTGCGCTTCCTGAGTGGCTGGCCCTGTTCCACGACACATGCAGACGTGTGCATCGCGGTAAACACCACCCAAACCCACCCAACCACTGCCATCGCGTCCATTCCAACCCCCCTCTGGGGTTCTTCACGGCTGTCAGTCCTTAGAAAGCCTTGTCTTTTTCCCGAGGTGTAGCCGGTGGTTTTAAATGGCTGATTTTGTGGTTCTCAGCCCAGTGAGAAGCCCATTCGGCCACCAGGCTGAAGGGCATAGAAACAGGATGATAGGTCATTGTACTTTCATGTTTATCAACTATTTCACAGATCTTGGGAATGAGGAGAGAGAGCTTATTTTTATAACAAAGTGAGCCCCATAATACTTACAAAGCATAGGCCACAGAGCAACCAGATCTCGTCCAGTGGATTTTGACCCGTGGCCGCTCTGTGTGTCAGAATAGAACTGTGATCCAGAGGGCTTTCTTTGAAAACCATTTTATTGTGTTTTGAGTGGAAGTTCACATAGGTAATTAGGTTCCCCTGTAGAATTTTATATACAACTTGACCCACAAACACCGCACAGCCTATTGTCATGAAATCGATTGCCACCCAGAGTGACCGAAGAACCCACTGTTGGACCGTCTCAAGGTTGTAACTCTCCAGTGAAGAATGTGACCACATTTTCTGTCTACAGAGGGCCTGGTGGGTTGAAACTAGAGAATTCTGGGTAGCACCTGCGTGCATAAGCATTGTGCCACCAGGAGTCCTTTCACCCGTGACCTTGGTTACAATTTCCACAATGTGTGAGCATGCTGCATTCATTCTTTATATCCTGCGTCTATTAATCTAGCGTCCATGCCCCCCTTTAGCTGTCCCATCTTCATTGTAGGGTGCATCTTGTCCATTTGGTCATTTGTTGAGCATAATTATAGGCCGAGCTGTAGCCAAGACTGTACAGCTGTACAGGAAGAAGCTACTTCTGTAGGATTTCAGTTTACCCTTGTGGTGTGTCATGTATGGATCTGTGCGGGCATTTCTTCAAATGCAGGGAGCACAGGTACACCAACCAAACGCATTATCACCGCGTCGATGTCAATGCACGGCGGCTCTCAGGAAGACCAGGTCGTAAGAAGAAAGCCTCGTCTTTCTCCTGAGAAGCAGCGGGTGGTTTTGAAATGCTTACCTTGCAGATCTCAGCCCAACCAGTCGCCACTGCAACACCAAGAGGGTTCACAAAAGTTGAGGGAGAACAAAATGACTTGAAGATATTGGCCTTTTTTTCAATGAGCGTTTTGAAGCCCCCTTGCACTCTGGTTTACATCTCTTACACAGCAAGCAGAGCGGCCCTTGGCTCTGGCTGGTTCACGGGTAGAAGAGGTCAGGATCGAGGTGTCTGATTCTCTTCGCCTGCTCCTCATGACCCCAGGATGGCTGTCACAACTCCGGTCATCATGTTGGAGTCCTCGGCAGAAAAGTGGAAGCAGGAGGAGCAGGGAGAGGAGAACAACATGCCATGCCTCCCACCTGAATCAGGCGCCTTTGAAGAATTTCCCCAGACACCTTGCATTCGATTTCATGACCTGCTTCTCTGCAATCGCGTTTGGGGGGGAGCCTCTTAGATTTTTTCAGAGAGGCACATATCTGAACCTGGGAGCAGTTCTCTCAGTAAAGAAGGACGTGCGTGGTGTGGTGGTAAAGTAGCGAAAAGTTCCGTTTGAGTCAGTACCAGCTTCTCTGCAGGACAGTGATGGAACCGTCTGCCTCCAGCTCTCCTCTCTCCTCCAGAGCCTGAATCAGCTCACAGCAGGGGGGTCTTCACAAAGCAGAAAAGGCGCATGGATGAGGGAAGGCAATCGTCCTTGGCCAGAGGCACATAAAATAGACTTAGCTCCCCCGTTCAGTTTCTCAGCTCCTGTCCCACTGCTCCCTGTCTGTGCTGGCACTGGGACCCACTGTCGGCACGCCTTTAAGCATTATAATCCACCCGAAAACCTGAAGAGCTGGGTTTTGCTTTTGCTTTCTATACACTTGGCAAATACGGCTGCGTAGACATCTAATCTGCCAATTAAATAATCTGATTTGTTCTTTAAATGATACTGATCTAACAGGTAGGTTTTGTCTAACCTCCATGTGGAGATGTCATCTCCATAAAAGCATTGCTAGAGTGCGTCTCTGTCGGTGACGCCAGCTGGAGCATTCCCTGGAGTGAAGCGGTTTCTAGATTCTCAACTTCTGGTAAGGCATTTGACAAAACAAACTCTCAGCTTTTGAATTCCTCTTTTGGCTGAATTTTCTTGAGCACTGCAGATGTCATATTTTATATATATATATATATATATATATATATATATATATATATATATATAATTCTGTAGCCCTTTAGCTTAACTTTTAACTCTTGTGCTTGAATTTGATTGCATCTCTGTAGGAAGAGGTTTCCAAAAGGTTGCTTGTTTGTTTGTTTGTTTGTTTGTTTGTTTGTTTTAGGGGGGAGGGAGGACCCATCATCTTTTTGTTCCACATTTCACAAGCTGTTTGAAGGCCCTTCGTCAGTAGACACATGAACTCACAAAGCAGTGGGCACCATTTAAACCCAACAACCCCAATCAGCATCTTCTAAGAACCTTGAATCTTCTAAGGGGCAGTGCAGAGTCATTGATGCTTCTGGCTCAGCTCCCCCACTGTATTGGTGGAATACATCAAACAACCAGACAAACGCTTTCAGGTGATTTAAAACTGAGTGTGTCCAAGCCATTCATAGAGAGCATGGCCTGGCCCGGGGCCATTTCTGATGTCGGTACCGCTGATCCACAATTCTCTGTGCTGCCTCCCTAATACAGTTATGGGTGTGAGAGAGTCTGCTTTAACTACCCTTGTCAAACCCAGTTACCCAATGAGGGCTGTCCCTCTTTCACTGTTACATCACCTTCGAGGAATCCATTTGGACAAACACAAAGCAGTTAGCAACAAATAATGCAGTCAAGCGACAAACAAACAGCTCCAGGGCCATAGAGTCATTTCCCACTCTTAGAATCCCAGCACAAAATGAAAAGAACCATCTGACAGGAACCCTGGTAGTGGTTACATGTTGGGCTGCAATCCTCAAAGCCAGCAGTTCAAGACCCCCTCTACTCCTCAGGAGAAAGAAGGGGCTTTTTACTCCCCTAAAGAGCTATAGTCTCTCAAACCCACAGGGACGGTTCTACGCTGTTCCATAGGGTCAGTATACTTTGGCATAGGTTCAATGGCAGTGAGGTGGTTTTTCAGCCGGCGGGGAGGGGGAGGCCTGCCTGGAGTGTGGGGGTGGGGTCATACCAAGTAGACTTTGGATAACAATTTTTTGCCTTTCAAGTACATTAAACACATGCCTCCCGCCTCCCTTTTAAAGTTTTAAAAGTTTCTAAGTACTCTCATCCACATTTTAAATCTAGAGCATGACCAAGCGACCTTGGTTCTCTATCAGGACCAGTGAGTGAGGAAAGCAACGTTAAGAAGAAGCGGGACGCTGTCTAACCGTGCTGTGAGTGCGAGACCAGGACATGGGAAACGTGGCCTCCTCGTGCAGTTGTGGCCAACAGAGTGAAACTGGAGGGGCAAAATTGGTTGCAAAATGTCGATACCTGGAATTATAACCAGAAAGCGGGGGGGGGGGGCGCTTCTAAAAAATTATCTTCCTGTTAGAAACAATCTTCCTCATAGAAAACAAAGGCCAAATGAATATACATATGGTTATGACTTAGAACGATCCTGAAGGACAGGATAGAATTGCCCCTGTGGATTTCTGAGAGGGTAATTCGTTTGGAGTGGAAAAGTCTCATTTCTCTCCCTTGGAGCTGGTTAGTGGTTTCGAACTGCTGTCCTTTCGGTTTGCAGCCCAACACATAACCACTGTGCCACCAAAGCTCCTCCAGAGTTGGAGACAATGATGCCCCCTCGAAGGTAGTGGCCTGCTTCTCTGATTTGGGTGTGTGTTGCTCATACCTGGTAACAATCCAGTTTCCTGCCTCAGCCAGATTTGTCTCACTATGTCTCTTGTAGGTCTTCCCTCCCACACCTCTGACCCATAATTGTTTCCATTCACATTACTGTTCCAGACACCTGCATTTGCAAGTTTTTGTTCATCCCTGTTTGACTCCTGTGGTCCTGACTAAACTGATTCAAAGTCCTAGCAAAATCTGATACATTAATTAAACTCTTCTCTCTTTTTGAATATATATTTATTCAAATATATATATATATATATATATATTTCACTGCAGGTTACATTTGATGACATAGGGTCTTAAAGGCTTGTCTTAAAATAGGCAGCCATCTAATCTAAGTGAGGTATCATCAGCTAATTCCACACAGAAGAAACACCCCACCCAGTATGCTCTACAGATTTTAAATCATAGAAACCGAATCCAGAGGAGGGAATGGTATTAGAGATTAAATTGTGAACATCCGGCTTGCATAGGGCTACTGATGACAGTGAGAGACCAGACCCATGAGCAAGGAACCCCATGTGGATGAAAAGAATGGCCTTTATCAGACCAGGTATTTCGAGGTGGGTTCCTGCAGCTGTAGTTAAGTTTAAGGTGACCCCTTGCCATTTGATCTCCCTTTTGATCCAGTGTACCATATATACTCAAGTATAAGTCAATCTGAGTATCAGCAGAGTCACCTAATTTTGCCACAAAAACTACATTAAAAATGGGCTGAGGCTGAGCCCCGGTGGCGTAGTGGTTGTGCGCGGGACTGCGGCCCACTGGGATGGAGGTTCGATTCCGGCTCCCAGGAGCAAAGGCTGGGCCTCCTACTCCTACCACCGGAGGGCAGTGATGCCTAAAATAAAAAAAAAAAAAAAAAATGGGCTGAAAAAAAACTCAGCTTCTACACGAGTATGTAGGGTAATTTGTTCCAGTTTTTCATATTTTCCACTTTTCATTTCCATTGAAGATTTTCTGCTTTATTCTGTCATTGTTTGTGGCTGATTTTTTTTTGTTTGCTTTGATCTTGTATGTCTCTTCTGTCTAGGAAATCCAGGTTAGGTACATCTATAGAGACAAGCCTGGAATAATAGTTGGGAATTGGGGGGCTAACAATAATGAGTATAAGGAAGAAGTGTCCTACAATGGTTTGTGGTGAGGATTACTCAATCATCTTTGAAATGTGCTTGAATTATATGCCAATAAAACAGTTTTTTAAACATGGAGGACATGGGTATTCTTGTAAGCCACCCATCTTCCACCCCGCACCCCCCACCCCGGCCATGACCACCTTGTCTGTCCAGCCAGTGTGTTGTTCCATATCAAGGATCGTGAACTGTGGCCAGAGAGAGACTTTGGGTTTAGCAGTGTCACATTGGGCCCGCCAGGCTTGCTGCTTGGGTCTTCCCAGTCCTGTGGCTTTGTCCAAGCAGGTCCACCACAGCTGGGCTTTTGACGCTGTTCCTATGGATGACTTAAAAACAAAGTCCAGATTTCAGTCTGCGATCTTCGAGTTGGTGTCGCTTAAAAGAAAAAATCAGCTGGATTCTGCATTTTTGTGCTACTGGCCAAGTTTCCAAGGCCCCTGAGAAGTCACCATCTGGTAAATACATCCAGATATAGGTTTCTCATTTCCTACGACTTTACATAAACCCCTCTTCCCCCCCCCTCCCCCCCACACACACCCCAGAGGTTCTAGTGCTGTTCCTCTTTGGAAGAACTGTAATCTAAAGAAATGATAGATGGACTGATTTTAATGTCCAACAATTTTCTTTCACGCTGGATTGTCAGAACCTAAAGAGAGCGGTAAGTGTATCATTGCACTTGCAAAGTCAAGCAGGTCCCCCAGGGTGAGCTGAAGCTATCGGTTGTGCTGTTTTCTACAGGGCTCAAACAGCTTCCGTGGATGAAGGACACCCTATCCTTGAGCCACGGGTGTTTCAATGTGACATCCATATGATTCGAGGCTCCGGTTGAGGATGTTTTCTGCCACCTCACTGCTGCAGCATCTTCAGTGCGGTTCTGTCTGTTCCATGGCCCTGGGGAGTGGCGGTGCTGAAAAGAGAAGCTAGCCCAAGCCATGACAGTTTTGCACTGTCTGAGGAAGAATTGTCCTGAAAGATTAAAAAAAAAAATAGGCTTTAAGAGAAATGGATAGTTCTGCTGAGTTACAAAACTGGTTGTAATCTACACAAAGCTAGTTTAAGGTGCACTTCTTAGACGTCTCTGATGGAAATCTTTGACTAACAAGGAAAAAAAAGTACAGTTACTGTCTTCCTGCCTTTCAAATGACAAGATGGGTGTATGTCTCCAGCATTCTGAAATTTAAGGAACCATTTGTGTCCCAGATGTAAATGGTAGAAAAATATTGTCAAATAGCCAAACAATCATTAAGAATGGCAGAATGAAGGAAAGACTGAGTGTACGATTTCAGAACCATAAAGCAAACACACGACGTATTGTTGCGTCTCTCCAGTTTTCCAGGTGGCCGTGCATGGCTTGTACATGACATTCTCGTCCCATAGCACTTCTTCTCTCCAGCTCCGCCCCACCCCCTAAGGCTGTACGCCATGTGGTCTTTAGAGTAGCTCTGGAGTGGTGGAAACTTTACCCCATTTAACAGAATAAAACCTGGCCAGGATTACCTTAGGGATCTGTGAGTGTGGCAAACACATACATGGAAAACAAACTAACACATTTCAGTTGAGTCCCTTCTTCTAATTGTGCACCGTTCTTGCAGTCACCTCAGAACTTTTTTAAAAAATCACTTTATTGGGAGCTCATACAACTCTCATCACACTCAATACATTATCTGGTCCCTGCCATACAACCTGGGCCTCCCCCCAGGGATTTCTTTCTGTGTACAGTAGCTTTTTCCCTATGCCCCTTTTGCATTTTTTTTTAAAGCTTACCTCAGCGGACTCAAGCTGTATTTGTCCTTTTGTGCTTGGTTTACTTCACTTAGCACAATTTCCTTCAGTTCTCCCATGCGGTGATGTGCTTCATGTGTTCATCAATGCTTTTCAGCGATGCATAGTACATCGTATATATGTACCACAGCTTTTAGTCCATTCATCAGTTGATGGAAATTTGGGTTGTTTTCAATTCCTTGCAATTTCTTTTTTTTTGTTTTTGTTTTTTTTTGTTTTGGGGACATCACTGCCCTCTGGTGGTAGGAGTAGGAGACCCAGCCTTCCTGCTGGATTTGAAGTTGCAACCCCATGGGCCGCAGTCCTGCGCACAATCACTACGCCACCGGGGCTCAGCGTCTCCTTGCAATTTCTATAGTGGCTGTACATACCTACAGGTCCACCAGCAGATGAGAGTTCCCGTCTCCCCACAGCCCCTGCAACACTTGTTGCTTTCTGATTCTCATTGTTGTTTTGATGTGCATTTTTCTAATGGCTAATGATCAGGAACATTTTCTCATATTTTTATTGGCCATTCAGATTTCTGCCTCTGTGAAACTTCTGTTCAAGTCCTTTGCCTACCTCCTCAGTGGGCAGTTAGTTTTGCTCTTTTGGGAAGCTACCAGGGTATTGTAGATTTTAGTAATAAGGACTTTGTTACCTCAGAAGTTTGTAATGACTGAACATTTAACTTTTTGTCCTTGCAGAGTGTAGAATTGCTTTGTGGAAATCTGGCTGGCCTTTGTTCTCTGAGGCTCATGGATAGGGAGTGACCACTAACCTAGTCTTGGGAGGCTTGCTATAATCTCGCATGGCCATGTGGTGAGTTAGTGAGGACCCTGACCCCTGAGGCTCACATGGAGTTTCCCAGTAGCTGACCATGTGAGGAGAGGGTAGCACAGCCCTATTTGGGACAGGGAAGGTTTGTGTTGTAACTCCCAGACTCCAATCTCTCTGCCTCATTTGTATCCTTTTGGGTTGTAATACATCTGCTGTGACCAGTGTGGTGCCAGGTGTCAAATCTGTGAGTTGTTCCAGCATCTTAGTGACCTCACAGGGGCAGCGCAAATCAGCAGGCTCGCCATGTAGCAATCGATCAGAAAGTTCTGGATGACTAGTGCGGGAAGATGGGGCCCTTTTAACAGGTGAGCTCAGACCCAGCTGTGGGTGGCTGGGCCCGGGAGGGACCTAAGTGAATAGCTGGTAACAAGGATGAGGAAGTGGGGTGATGAGGACTGAGGCTGGTGCCACAAGGTTGGGAATTGGATTCGTGTCCAGCTCTACCAGGAAGTAAGCCAGGAAGGGGGGGGGGCATGCCCACCGTGCTTCTCATTGCAAGCCAGGCCACCGTTGGCTCCCCCCTGTGTGTTTGGTGCTGGAGAGAGAACAGTGAACAAACTCCCGAAGCACGTCGCTCCCTGACTGGGAGACGGATGATGATAAACAAGCCAGCGGCTGATCTACGGACAGCCAAGAGGAGACTGGTGAACACGAGGGAGACTTGGGCAGGAGGGCCAGAGAGGGCCTGAGGAACTATTTCTCCTGGAACTTGAGGAATAGGAAGGGGCAGCCGGGTGGGCTTTTGCAAGGGCAAAAGTCTTGAGACAGGGAAGAGCGGGCTGTTCTAGGAACTCTTCCAAGATTGGTTGGAATAGTGGGTGTCCTCCAAGGTGTTGGAGAAGCTTCACAGAGAAGAAAGAGGGTCCGATGCAATGGACATCTCGAGGACGGCGGGAACTGGAACTGTCGTCTGACCTGAGAAGGATGGCTGATTTGATTCTAGGCCCTGGAGGGGGAGCTCCTGGCTGTGTCTGGGGTAGGAGTGGGGGGGAGTGTTCTGAAGAGGCTCTTTTCTCACCTAAAGAAGGAAGTGCCTGGCTTCCATCTCCCCTAAGTGCTGTATAAAAAATGTCGCTTCCCCTCCCCACCTCTTCCTTCCTCCCCCAAACTCGGAATTGTGGTTCTAGGCTTCTTCAGCAATCATAGCTGGGTTAGCTCTGGTGGCCAATCCTAGAAAACAGGCGTCTACTAGTTAAATGCTTTTTCCTATGGAAAAGTATGTGGACCTCTGTTAGAAATTGGTTATTGTCTGATGCTTTGATTTCCGGATCTGATTTAACCGAGGGCTCGTTGGTCACCTTGTATGGTGTGACGAGAAAGGGACAGCTTGACGGACAGGGCCAAGAGAGGAAGCCCTTGTATTAAAACACAAACAACTCCAAAAAGTGTCCACGGAAAACAGTCTGAAAGGACATACTGTCCACAAAGTGTCACTGCCAGAGGGCAAATAACCGGTCAGCTTTATTTTCTTTATTTCTAACTTCCAACTTGTGAGGGGAAACAAATGAAGTGGAAGCGTTTACTTTTGCAAACAGAATGGAAACCCTTTTCCCTGGAAAGCCTCTAACCTCTTACTCCTTGTTCCCAGTTTGCTGTGTGTCGCCAGCCCCAGTCATGGTTCTGAAGTTTTGTGTACTCAAGTGTGTTTGTCGACTCACAGACTGATGCCCTGTCTTTGCAATCTTTCCGACAATGGGGATCTAAGGTCATTCAGGCAAGAAACCTGTCTTTCTGCTCCTTCGCATGACTGTCAGGTGTCGTGGGTGTGGAGGAGAAATGCATCTCGGCTGAGTCATCCTTCCCCTTCTGGTGTTCTTCCAAAACCAACTCTGGCTTTGGGACTGAGCGTGTTGGGAGGGGATATGGCCTTATTGACAACAAGGAGTGTGGAAAAGACATCGGCTTATCCTACTAGATCAGGAATTTCCTTTTTGTAAATGCAGCTTTTAAAGATTAGTTCCCTTAAAGGATGTTTCTCTTTGTAAAACTTCAGGGCGGTGGAGCAGGGGGGCACCCTACCTTTATCCTGGTATGTATAAAATGCACAGATTTTTCGCATCGTATGGTGCACAGAGAGCCTCCTCTACATGGAGAGGAGTTTCTGCTAAACCCCTAGCCATTCTCGGAGAGCTCAAATTGTGTCACTCGCTGCCACAAGAATGAGGGAATCGGGTGGCGGGTTATGAGACAAGCCTACCTGGGTTGAGCTGGCTGCCTTTTCCTCTAATTGATTCATTAGCTGGGAGAGAGACTAATCTATCTCTCCATTAGCACTTTGCTCACACTTCTTTCTCCCCACTCCGAGTCTCCTTCGGGTGCTCTAATTGATTACCCCCACCTCTCCCGGGTTGAGTCTCTGTAAACCCAGGCAGTCCCCAACCTGGTATCAGGACCTGGTCTACCAACGAGGCTCACCTGTTCCCAAACGTGTCCCTAGATAAGCTTGCAGGTAAGTTCGGCAGGCGCAGGTGGTGTTCATTTAGCCTTGCTCTGTAAAGTGCCGGAAAAGGATGCAGGCTGTTGTGATTGTGAGAGGGGCTTGTGGGGCAGAGTTTGCTGTGAGCAGGGGTTGGTGCTGCTCCAAGTGAGGGCAGGTTTACACAAAGGAAAAGGTAAGGAGGAGGGGTCAGTGATTGGACTTTGTCAAGGGGGGTTTACTAGACTCTCCCAAACGAGTGGAAGGCTTGAGGGGCAGAATTCAAACATGGCGTGATGATAACTTATGTTCCTGTTTTAGAGCGGTTAGATTAAGACATAGAGATGATCAAGTTTAGCCAAGGACTAAGCATATGGAGGCTGTGGCAGTGACCGATCTGTGTCAGTTTCAGCACTGGGAGTGAAGGGATGGAGGTTAGCCTGTCAATCTGGAGACAGCCAATGAGGCCTCTGTGTGGGCATGGTTTTCTCCTGAGAATTCTGGGAAGTCTTGCGATATTTCCCAATTGGAGGAGAGAGACTTGACTGAGTGACTTGGAGATAGTCTACTGACAAGACAATACAGCAGCATCATATAGACCCTGAGTCCTGAAGACTGGAGGAGCCGGAGGAGACGCCACATGGGCTTACCCTGATGGAACCAAACCTCTGGGGCTGGAGAAGCCACGTGGAGACTCCTGCCAGCGCTGAAATGCTTGGGAGGCCACGGGAAGATTCCTACCAATGCTGAGATGCTTCTACCGCCAGTGGATACTGCCAAGGGACCCTGAGTCCTGGAAACGAGAAACCATGGGGAGACCCCTGCCAGCACCGGGATGCTTCTTCTACTTCTACTGCCGCTGGACACACAAGACTCTGCACCCACTGGCCTGTGATTGTCCTGGTGTCATTGCACGTGCTTTCGTGAGTTAGAGAGAGACTTTATAGACTGGTATCGGACATATGGGCTAATATCGAACTTATGACTTTAGACTGGGTTGGGATGCTTTCTCAATGTTCCATTCCTCTAGTATATAAACCTTTCCCTTATATCTATATGCATGTTCATGAATTTCTTTCTCCAGTCTACCCGGACTGAGTCAGAGGCTTACAAAATACAAAGGAAGACTCTCCCTTCCAGCCACCCCCCATTATATTCCAAGAGACAATATTGTCCAGAGGGGTGAGAAGGCATCTTTGGACAAGACTCTGCTTTCAAGTTCCAACTCTAGCACTTGCCAGCTCTTGTGACCTTGAGCAGTTCCTTAATCTCCAAGTGCCTTGGTTCCTGGTCTCGGTCTCCTCTCTCAGGTCTGTGCTGTTAGGAGTTGGTACCAATGCATAGAGACCCTCTGTACAACAGAATAGAACGCTACCTGGTCCTGCACCATCCCCACTGTTGCAGCCACAGTGCCACTCCATCTCATGGAGGCTCCTCAACGAGTCTGTTGCGGGGCCTGAATTATGAAGGAGCGAGGATGTAAGACTGTGTCCAGGACAACAGCTCTTGAAGGGCTAATTCTGTGTTTAAAATGCTGATATTATTGAATGAGTTAATAACAACCTTTGTCATCTCTGAGTCAGTTCTGATTCCTGGCCACCCCAGACGTCACAGGTGAGCTGCTCAACAGGGTTTTCTTGCTGTCATCTTTACAAAAGTGCTTTCTTTCTCGGTGTGGTGGCTACCTGGTTTCAAACTACCACACTTCAACTTAATAGTCTTGTATGCCATTCATCTTTTGTGCTGTTGGAAAAAGGTTATTTGTGATGTAGGAGTCTTTGGTCTTTGCTTCTATCATGCAGTCTCCCTCTTTGTTTCTTCTTTTAAAAAATAATAAATCATGTTACTGGGAGCTCTTACAGCTCTTATAACAACCCATATATATCAAGTGTATCAGACACATTTGTACCTGTGTTGCCACCATCATTTTCAAAACATGTTCTTTCTGTTTGAGCCCTTGGTGATGAGCCCTCTTTTATCCCCTCCCCACCCTTTTATTGTGGACTCCTGATAAACTACAAATTGTTATTTTCCTATCTTCCACCATCTGTTGTCTCCATTCACCCATGTCTCTGTCGTTTGTCCCTGGGGAGTGGGGTGTGTGCTCAGTTCCCCATTTCTCCCCCTCCCGCTTCATTCCTATCACCAAGGCCGTATTATCCAACTGCTCTTCCTTCCTCTTTTCCTCCAACTTTTGCATCCCAATTGCCGGCAATTATCGATGCTTCTTGACCGCATGTTTGATCCATTTCTGATTGATGACGTTGGTAGAACGCTTCACCTTCTCCTTTACTACCTTTGTGGTTGGTGCGTAACTGAGTATTAGCTGTGAGTTCTGTGTGGCCAGTGCAATACACGAATAGCCCCAGCAGAGAACAAGCGTACTGGGGGAGGGAGGGGGGGAAGGTTGGTGTCAGACGAGCCAGAATGGTGAAGGGTAGGGGCATGGCTGAGCTCGGCATTGTAGGCTTTGACCTTGGGCTGGTGTGAGGTTGGGTTTTCCTTTCCTCCGAGGCTCAAGGAAGTCAGAGGTGGCCCCGTGCTAAGTGCTCACATCGCCAGCTCCTGTTGTAGTCAGAAAAGTGAAGGTCAGGCCTTCCTAAACTTGTCTTGTGGATTCTTTTTTTTTTTTTTTAGGCATCATTGCCCTGGTGGTGGGAGTAGGAGGCTTTTGTGAGCCTTTGCTCCTGTGAGCGGGAATTGAACCTCCATCCCAGTGGGCTACAGGTCTTGTGGATTTTTAAAAAGGAAAAAAAAAAAGTATTTAATTTTGTATAGTAAGTGGAAAAATCTAAGATTTGGATTCAGACAAGTGGAGCACGGGGGAAAGAAAAAGGCATCGCCATGTCCTGCGCACTGAGCACTTCTATGGGGCAAACACTCTTTCACTTACAGGGCCTCTCTGAGCCCCCCACTGCCCTAAGGGAGGGGCCTTCTAATCCCCAGGAGAGAGAAACGGAAAGGTCCTGAGAGGTTAATAGTTGGATCAGTCACATGGGTACTGTTACCCCAGGGATTCAATTTGAGGTGTGGCAGCCTTTCTTTTCAGCTCGACCAAGTGCCTCTCTGCTTGGATAAATCTTTGAAAGACTTTCAGGTATGCAGGGCTTAACTGAAAAAGCATAAAAACAGAGGTAGCTTAGGCCACTCATTCTCCCAAAGGGAATGGTGAGACCTCATTCTTGGTCCCCACGCCAAAACAACCAAAAAAAAAAAAAAAAAAAAAGGTGGGGGGGCTTTTTCTCTCCAAGAATAAAGAGCTTCTATCTTGACTTAATCTGCTTCCTCCTTCCCTGGGACTGGAAGCATCATACTTTTATAATAGCCCTGGGTTTTAAAATTGCCAACTTGCAAGAGTTCATTGAGTCTATGTGCCTGTAGCCGTTTAACCCTGAACACAATTATACCCACTCAGCTGGTATGTAACTTTGTGCTTCTGCCCCTTCCAGCAAACAATGCCTGTGAGAGTTGAGAGGATAGAGTGCTTGAGGGGAAAGCTTCATTCAGCCTCTCTGTTGTGCAGTTCGTGAGGAGCAGCTTTTTACTGCATTATTCAAGTAGACCTCATTTTACTGAGCCATCATAAATCGTTTTCTTTTACAAGCCATCATGAAGATTTCTAACCCGGGGGCGGGGTGGGGCGGGGCATGAGCGGATACCAAGGGTTCAAGGAGAAAGAAAAGGCTTTGAAGATGACAAGGGCAACCTCGGAACCAAGGCGCTCACACAACGGATGTCTGTGTGGATTTGCGAGAAGAGCTGCAGATGAGCCCACGGTAAAATGACTTTTTAAAAAAAAATTACTTTCCCAACCCAGGTGGCTGTACAGGTGGGAGGGGGATGACCTCTGCTCCCAGGGAGGGGAAATGGTTGGTCATATCATTGAAAGTCCACTTCCTGCCCACCTGCCTCCGGGAGGGAAGAGCGCCGGGTGGGGTGTTTGCAGAAGGTGCTCGCCTGCCCGGCTCCTGGAAACCAGCCGTGGGCCTGCGCTGAGCGGACAGTCAGGGTCATGCCCGGGGAACCGTCCCTGCCCGCTGTACCCAGCAGCCCTGGCGCGGGCGGGGCGGGGGCAAAGAGGGAGGGCAGGGGTCGTGCCTCACGTCCCCCCCCCCCCCCCCCCCCCCCCCCCCCGCTGCCGTCCAGTGCTCCCAGGGGCACCCAGCCGTCTCAAAGAGTCTGGCCTGTCACCACCCGCCTAATTCACAATGAGAAGTTGTTTGGAAGGAAACAGACTCAGGTGAGTCGAGCCAACATCTTCTCGATGCTTCAGAGCCATCCCCAGCACCTGGAAGCCACTTCCGGACTCCCCGTCCCAGCCGGAGGGATCGGATGGCCTGTGCGTGATTCCCCACAGAGCGTCCTAGGGTTTTATTCCTGAGGAGGAGAATGCGGGGCGGCGCGGGGCGGGGGGCAGGAGGGAAGTAGTTATAGGAAGTCGCCGGTCATGGCAGTAAGCAGGTGAAGGGGGTTCTTTTGCTTTGGGGGTGCTGCGGCCCTTGACTTGAACTCGGGGCTTCCACTCGCCTGAGCTCCTGAAGAGGCCTGGAGGGCCTGAAGAGGCCGCACTGGATGCTGGACGCCAGGGGCCAGAGGGATCCCCTCCCTCCCCTTATTCATTCCAATTGTCTCTCAATCCCTGCCCGCCCCGGCTCAAAATCCAGGCCTGGGAACCCAGAGCTGATTCTCAAAGGAGTTGTTGAGCTTTTTTTTTTTTTTTTTTTTGTGGCGTCACTGCCCTCTGGTGGGAGTGGGAGGTCCCGCCTTGCTCCTGGAGAGCTGCTGCTGGATTTGAACCGCCAAGCCAGTGAGCCGCAGTCCCGCACTCAACCACTACGCCACCGGGGCTCAGCCCCTCACGGGAGTTTTTAAAAACATGCCCCCAGCTCTCTTTCCCCTGTGACCTTCCTGGACCAGGAGCCCCCGTCTCCTAGATCCCCTCCAAGCCCCGGAACGTTCCAGAGTCCCGAGCTCCAGATTTTGTTCAGGAAGGGTGTGCTTCACCTCCTCAGGAAGAGGTGGAGAAACCTGGGTGGGGGCTAGTCCTGAGAAGTTCAGGAAATCCTGGCCCGGAAAGCAGGCCATGGGTCAGGGAGAAGGCGGAGCTGTGAAGATGACAGTGAAGTGGAACTTACATGTCAGGGCGGGAACAATGGCAGGACACAAGTCTGGAAGCCCTTGTAAACCTCTTTAAGGGAAATGTGAGGTCTTTTCATCTTACCACTTTCGCGTCAGGGGTGAGCCATTAACCAAGGCTAATTGGAGAGTTTGCAATGAACGTGAAAACAGAAAACACAGAATGTTACTCTGGGTAATACCGACCGGAATTCTAATGAGCTCTGTGGTTAAGAGCTCAGCTGCTGATGGAAAGGTTGGTTGTTCAAACCCACCAGCTGATCCTTGAGAGAGATATATGGCAACCTCCTGTCAAGGAGCTCATTTCATTTGGATCCGCAATGCTCATGGCAGCAGTCAAGAGGTCAAATGACGCCGTGGGTTGGGACTTAAAAACAGGGATGCCACTTTGAGCACTCAAGGCGATGGCCCGAGCCAGCAAATGCATGTGGAAGCTGGACAATCAGTAAGGAAGACCAAGGAGAAATGAGCGTCTTGGAATTGAGCGTCTTGGAATTATGATGTTGGTAAGGAACATCAAATACGCTATGCACAGAAATGTCAGCATATTTAACGTTCATTTAAGAATGAACAAATGTGACCTGGAAGATGAACAGTCAGAATGCTGCTAGAAACAAGGATGGGAAGAACTTTTCTCACAGGAAGGCCCAGAACCTGAATAAAAACCTCATGTTTGCTAACGGGAGTAAAGCGATACATAGGAAGTCCCTCGATGACAGAGTCAGAGTGTTCCTTAGAGACAAGGCCTTTGAAGGTGGATGGGCGCAGTGGCTACAACCCTGAGCTCACGCCTGGCAACAAGTATGGGGATGGTTCGGCACCAGGCAGTGTTAAGTTCTATTGTATGTAGCGTCACTATAAGCTAGAACCAGTTCACAAGTGTCAAAAACAACTAGCAGGTCGCTACCACAGATCTTTCCCAAAGAACTTTGTAACGTGTCTTAATGAATAACTCTGTTGTGAGCATTTCTCATTTGCATTACAACCTAGTAACCTCCTTCATAAACCCTTTAATCATGAATTTTATCTGGGCGTTCCCTGTAACTACAGCAATGGCTTTTAGAACCTAGAGATAAGTAGGGAATGCTCATGAAGATAGCATCCCTACCTGCTCTGCTGGTGTGTCTATCTGAGCATCTAATTATAGATGTCCACTGTTGCAGGATTATGTACACAACAGTCTTTGCCTCTGCTACCTTTAACTCAGTGCCAATGTCCCAATGACTTCTCCTGCCTCCATCTTTTGTCAACCTTTCTCTTACTGTATACTGTCTTCCCTTTCACCCAATAGCTGATGACGTCTTCCTCCCTTATCTCTTCATACAAAGAGTGTTTCTTTTAGTGCAAACCCGATCCTCAGCTCCATGTTTCATTTTACTTTTTTATTGTGAGTTGGTAAAGCACTCTCAGCTTTTTATAATAGTGGTCCCATACCCTATTTGTCTCTTTCTTCTTGACTAACTTCATTCTGCAGGACGTTCCCTAGGTTCATCCTTGTGCGGTATTTTGCAGATTCATTGTTACTCTTCCATGCTGTGTGGGTTTTCATTGTGTTCTATATACCAAAGTCTGCCTATCCATTCTCCCACTGTGGGGTGTTTGGTTTGTTTCTACCTTTTTGCTCTTGCGAATCGTGCTGCAGGGAACATAGGTGTGCATAGATCTCCTTGTGTTGTGGCTCTTATTTCTCTAGGATGTATATCAAGTAGAGGGAACACTGTGTCATTATTTTTCTATTACTAACTTTTTGAGAAAGCACTCTACTGCTTTCCAAGGGAGTTTTACCTTCTGGCAGTCCTGTCAGCAGTCTATAAAGGTTCCAGCCTCTCCACACCTTTGTCAGCATTCTCTGTGGTTGGTTTGTTTAAACCTTGGCTATGGATGCCAAGGTGAGATGATATCTCACGGTTTTGATTTATAGCTCAGATGGCTAATGATTGTGAGCATTTCATCATATGCTTGTTGGCTGCCTGAAGGTCTTCTTTGGTGAGTGGTCTATTCATGTCTTCTGCCCATTTTTAATTGGATTCCTGAACTTTTCTGAAAATTTTAGAGCTTAGTCCCTTGTCTGATAAATACATCCACTGTGGCAAAGGGGTCGTTCATTAACGGTGAATGATCGAAGTGGATTTGAACATGAACTGATGTGCTGCTCCCAGACAGGGCTTTTCTCATTTATTTATCTGGAAATAGCCTACAGGCATAGAGTGGGCCTTGATTTCTTGACAGTTCTCTCTAATGAAATTGGAAAATTGCCCCCGGGCCCCTAGAGACCTCCCCTCCCCGGCCAATTCTCTGTGTTTGAACCTGTTTGAATCACCTCGAGTTGCTCTGTCAGCCCCGCTTCCTTCAAACCATGAACAAGACAAAGAATCCAATGTGAACATAGGCAGAGGGCACGAAGAGACAATTCACCAAAGAAGACCCTCAGCCAACAAGCATACGCTCTTAGCGCTCCCCAAATAAGTACGTCTTCGAGTTCTATCGTTTCTTCCTAAAGACCCCAGTGGGACATTGACTACGCAGGCAAGATCGGCTGCTCAAACCTACCCGTGACTCTGCAGGAGAACATTGAGGCTATCTGCTCCCAGAAAGATTTACATCTTTAGAAACCCTAGCTGCTATTAGGTCACCAGGAATCAGAATCAGCTCAGTGACGGGCGTGGGGTTATGATTTCCCTCAAGTCAACTTGTCTTTACTTGTAAACCATTTCACTATTTTTAGGATACAACAATATAAAGGTATTTAGTGGTCAGTAAATCCCTTCTACCCAGGCCCCCCCAAACCTTGATGGCCCAGTGACTAAGCACTTGGCTGCTAACCAAAAATGGCCAATTCACTCACGCTCACCAGCCACTCCAAGGGAGAAAGATCTGGCCGTCTGTTTCTGCAAACAGTACAGGCAAGCAAACTTTATTGGGCCATTCTTCCTTTCCTTATGGTGTCCTGTGACTCAGCACCAACTCCCTAGTACAGAAGGACAAGCCAGGTGCCAGGCATCAGGCCTCTTGTGCCTCACTACTCCAAGCAACTCCTGTTATCTGTGTGGCCTGTGCGGCCTTTTGGAAAAACTCTACAAGGCCTTGGTCTAGGGCCAAATCCAGGCAGTCACGTACTTTGGTAATAAAGTTTTATTAGTCCACGGCAATGCTAATTCATGTGTGCCTTTATTGTCTATAACTGCTTTACTGCTACAGGGGAGTAGTGGTTGTGAGAGAGTGTGGCACCCACACCATGAATATTTTACTATGTGGCCCTTTCAGAAGAGACTTGTTGACCAATCCCCTGTGCATACAATGATATAGGTATGGAATAGCAGTGGTAAAGTGAAATGGCTTCCTGAAGCGTCTTCCAATAGGATGTGTGAAACACGAATAGAGAGGATTTCTCAGGCTGGGTTGCCATGCTTTTGTGTCTCTGAGAGGTATCTCAGAAGCGGCAACAGAGGGAAGTCCTGGGACCATCAAGAAGCACCCCATATCTAGAGCATACTCAAGATCCCTCCCAGGCGGAAGTAGGGGAGGCGCCAGAGGCTGCGGCACTGAGACCAGGGAAGATGAGACTATCAGGCAGAGCAGTGGGCAAGCTTTCCTCCTCAAAGCCAGGCAGAGGTCAATGGACCATGTAGCTGAGAGGCTGAGGGTCAGGCTACCAGCGACCACTGACTGAATCCTTAATGTTTTGGGATCCTGGCTTGTGGTAGTCTGTTCACTTCTGTAAGGCAGCCTTGTAATTGTGTGTGTTTTCTGTGAGTTCTGTGTGTCCACTGCAGATGAGCAAATCCAGCAGAGAGATAGAGTGAGTGTCGTAGGATGAATGGTTGGTTTCAGACTGGTTTAAGGAGGATGGAAGGCAGAGGGAGGCATGTCTGATCCCTGCCTCGTGGCACTTGACCTTGTGGTGAGGGGAGCTTGGATTCTCTTTGTCTGCTGAGGTCAGAGGAGGCCAATGTAACTTTCACACTATTTCCTCAGTCGGTTCTTTGGGGCATATGTGAGCATGCTATATGTATTTCTACACTTGGCTTATTACTTCACAATATGTCTGAAATCGTTCCACGTCAGCAGGTCTGTGCTGCCGACCCTCAGGTGTTTTCACAGTCATGTGGGTGTAGCTGGCTCAGTGCCCTGTTGCCTTTGGTCTTCATCTTCTGTAGGGAGCCTCCTTGAGTGTGTCTTTGTAGACATGGGCACTTCAAGGACATTTTCAGAAGCCCAGTTCTTGATCCACGAGTGAGTGCATTTAAGATGATCAGATATTAACAAATTTCCCCTCCAGACAGTTTTTCACTTTAATTTTTTACAGTTTTATTGAAACATAATTCACATACCATGCAATTCAAAAGTTTGATCATCTCAAGAAGAATTGTACATTTTCACAATCAATGTTAGAAAAAAATTTCTTTCTCTTTTTTTATGGTTAAATCGCCTTTTAAATGACTTGTGTAACAGCATTTCATTCTAGTGCTATTCTCCCTCCCTCTTCATCGTTTATTCCCTAAATCCCCTCTCCCTCCCTATCTCCTACCCCATCCCTAAATTTCCTACAAACCCTTGCATCAATTATTATCTCTTTGCATCCACTCCTTCTGTGCTTCACAAACTGGAAAACCCAACAGAACCAAAATAGAGATAAAGCATTAGGATAAAATCATAAATAAAGATAAAAATACAAATTAATGAGTAAGAAAGAAAGGACTACTATCAGTATTTTTTTTTAATTTTATTGGGGGCTCTTACAGCTACTACAACATTCAGTACATCATTTGTATCAAGCACATTTGCACACGTTTCCACATACATTTCCCAACATTTTCCACTTGAGCCCTTGGTACAAGCTCCTCTTAAAAAACAAAATCAAAAACAAAAAAAGCCCTCCCCTTTCCCCTACCCCCCTTTTTTTTAATGAATCATTTTATTGGGGGGCACATACAACTCCCATCACAATCCCTAACAACATCAGTTGTATGCAGGCCACTTTTACACACCCATTGCCATCATCACTCTCAAAACATTCTCCCTCCCTCCGGGCCCCCATTATCAGCTTCCTATATTACCCTTCCTCCCCCACTTCCCCTTGAACCCTTAGTAATTTACAAATTATTTTTTCATCCTGTACACTGTACAATCTGTCCCAACACTCACTTCCCTGTTGTCCATGCCCCAAAGAGGAGGCTACTTGTAAATCCCTGAAGTTGGTTCTCCCTTTCTATTCCTCCATCCCTCCACCCTCCTGGTATTACCACGCCTGTTACTAGTCTTTATGGATCATCAATCCTAAGTTTCCCATGTTTCCAACTTCACTGTACATCTCCTGGTCTAGCTCGATTTTTGTGGTAGAATTGGGGTCATGATAGTGGGTGGGAGGCAGCATGGGAACTAGAGGAAGGTTGCATATTTCATAGCTCCTACCCTGTATCTTAACTGACTCATCTCCTCCTTGTAACCCCTCTGCAAAAGGATTTTAAAGGACAGTTTTGTTGTGTTGTTTATTTTTAATTATACTTTGTGCTTTGGGTGAAAGTTGACAAAGCGAGTTGGGGTCCCATTAAACAACTTTTATATCATTTAAGAGAGCACAAGATAGGTGATGTTGTTTGGGGTAAAAGGTGACTTCTGGGACTAGGGCCTCTCAGGGCCATGGTCTGTAGGGGTAGAAGGCAGCCTCGAGTCTCCATTGGTTCTCCAGACGGTTTTTACCCTCAATCTCAGTGACTCCAACTATTCTCATTTAAGACTAAATTGCTGATCCCTGTGAAAGCCCCTATGAGGCTAACAAAATAAAAAATACAGAAAATGTGTAGATTTACCAAAAGGTTAAATTCTGTACACATTTGAGAATTTTTTTCAAATACCTTCTTATAACACCTTTGGGTGTTTACCCATTGCTCTCATTTCTGAAGGTGGGTATTCTCCATCTGACCTCCGACCTTGATCTACTCAGGATGTGATGGGAAACCAGAAGTGTATTCCTTTTGGCCTTAAGTGGGCCATTGGTATCTCCCAGGGTGTCTTGATGATGTTCAGTTCTCTTTACGCTCTGCCCAAGAGGAAGGCTTCCCTAATTTGCTTAGTAGAAGTGCACACACTACATTACAAAGCAAAAACAGTAAAAAAGAAAACGTTACCATCAAATCACTGCCGACTCTGAGCTGCCCCCTACCGTACATGTATTTTCAAGGTCACTATGGGTCTCAACTGGATAAACAGGGGGGCTGGTTTGTTTTTTGATCTATTTTAGGTGTTTATATTATTTTCCATTCTATTCATGAACCAACCTCTTTCAGAATTAGAATTTTATTATAGGTGTTGATTATACCTATCATTCTACCATTTTCTTATTGCTGAGTTCTTATAGGAGCCCTGGTGGCATAGTGTATTAGTCTGGATTGACTAGAGAAATAAATTCATAGACACTCATATGTGTGTAAGAGAGAACTTTATACCAAAGAATAATTGTATATTAAGAGAACATCTCAACCCAGTTCAGTTCAAGTTCATCTCTAATATTAGCCCATATATCTGATACCAGTCTTTAAATTCCTCTTCAGATTCAATCAACCATATAATGATGCCGAATGCAGGAAGATCACAGGCCAGTGGGTGGAAAGTCTTGTGGATACAGTAGCAGTGGAAGCATTCCAGTGTTGGTGTGGGTCTCCATGTGTCTGGTCAACAGGAATGTCTCACAGGGAGGAAGTGTATCTGGCTTCCAGTAAGTTATCTTATCCCTCATGCCTCTTCATGAGGTCATCGAGCTGCAAATTGACTGGCTGGACTGTACCCCTTCCTCAGTTGACAATAGATTATGTAATTGCCACACATAGTGATTGTGCATTGAATTGCTAATCACCAAGTCAGGGGTTCAAAACCACCAGCTGCTCCTTAGGAGAAAGACAGGACAGGACTTTCTACTCCCATAAAGAGGTAACAGTCTCAAAAACCTACAGAGGCAGTTCTACCCTGACCTACAGGGTCGCTATGCGTTGGCTCTGACTCGCTGGCAGGGAGTTTTGGTTTGGTTTAGGAGTTTGGGTTCTTAAAAAAGTCTTAATTTATTTATACTGGAGCCTGGAACATGGTGGGTAGCCAATGAGCTGATTTTCTCTTTATATATATATTTTAGGCATCACTGCCTCTGGTGGTCATGGGAGCTACCCCGTCCTGCTCCTGAGAGCCACCGCTGGATTTGAACCTCCAGTCCCGCACTCAACCACTTACGCCACCGGGACTCAGCCCCTTTCTCTCAGTATTTTAACTGGATTCTTCTTTTCTTTCTCTTACAGAATGAAGAAATTCAAATGTTGTCTTAAATATCCACTACAACAAAAAGTTTTTATCCTGTTCCTGACGCTATGGCTGTTCTCCATAATAAAACTCTTAAATGTGAGAAGACTTCTCTTTCCTCAAAGAGACATTTATTTGGTTGAGTATTCCTTAAGTACCTCACCTTTCGTGAGGAACAGGTATACCCACACGCAGTATGAAGACAGGTATGAAATTAACTGTTCTGGTATCTATGACCAGGAGCCTTTGGAAATTGGCAAGAGTCTGGAAATAAGACAAAGAGCTATCATTGACCTGGACGATGAAGATGTCGTGGCAATAACCAGCGATTGTGAGATGTATCAGGCCATTAGAAAGTACCATCAGAAGATTGTCTCAAGGGAAGAGAAAAGGTTCCCAATAGCCTATTCCTTGGTGGTTCACAAAGATGCCATTATGGTTGAAAGGCTTCTCCATGCTATCTACAACTTTCACAATGTCTACTGCATCCACTATGACCACAAGTCACCCGATACCTTCAAAGCTGCCATGAACAATTTAGCCAAGTGCTTTCCCAACATTTTCATTGCTTCCAAGATAGAATCTGTAGAATACGCCCACATCTCCCGACTGCAAGCTGATTTAAATTGTTTATCAGACCTTCTCAAGTCTTCAGTGCAGTGGAAATACGTTATCAATCTGTGTGGTCAAGATTTCCCTTTGAAATCAAACTTCGAGCTCGTCTCAGAGTTGAAGAAACTCAATGGAGGAAACATGCTAGAGACAGTAAAACCCCCTAAGAGTAAAAAGGAAAGATTCACTTATCACCATGAACTCAGGCAGGTGCCTTATGAATATGTGAAGCTGCCGATGAGGACAAATCTCTCCAAGGAAGGACCACCTCATGACATTGAGATCTTTGTTGGCAGTGCTTATTTTGTCCTGAGTCAAGCATTTGTTAAATACATCTTAAACAATTCCCTCGTTAAAGACTTTTTTGCCTGGTCTGAAGATACGTACTCCCCCGATGAGCATTTTTGGGCAACCTTAATTCGGGTACCAGGAATACCAGGAGAGGTTTCTAGGACTGCCCAGGATATATCAGACCTCCAGAGTAAGACCCGCCTTGTCAAATGGAATTACCATGAAGGCCTTCTCTACCCCAGTTGTACTGGCTCTCACCTCCGAAGCGTGTGTATCTATGGAGCAGCAGAATTACGGTGGCTTATAAAAGATGGCCATTGGTTTGCTAATAAATTTGACTCTAAGGTCGACCCTGTGTTAATTAAATGCTTGGCAGAAAAGCTTGAGGAACAACAGAAAGAATGGATCACTTTGTCTTCAGAAAAGAGATTTATGGGTAAAAAACCCACAGTCCCATTATGATAGTAAGATTGTGAAGAAAGCGTGTGGGTGTCTGATGAATGAGGTTAATATGAACTTGTTTACAGTTCCATGCTCAGTCCCATTTGAACTTCAGTCCTTTCAGAGTTTGAAAGGTGCCTAGAATTCTATGCCCAAGGGGAAGATGACCTGGCCTGCAGTTGTTTGAAGTTTGTTGTTGTTGTTAGTTTTTGTGTATAATCTTACTGAGCTAAATGACAGGCGTTACACATTCAATGAGCCAGGTATTTATTGAGCACCTAGTATATGCCAGGAGCTTTCTTAGAAAACTTAATGCAAATTACATCGACATTATAAAGAGCTGCAAAATGGCCTTGAGATACAGTGGCTCACTCTAGTCCCATAGCACCCTCAATAGCTCGAGTTTCTTCATAAAGCAACCAAAGCTCTTGTTACTTTGGGGGTATGTGGTAAGATGTAACCATCTAAACCACCCATTTCTGGATAGTGCTGAAGTGCAGGCCCTACACGTTTGTTCCTTCATTTAGTTTTCTAGGCTTTTTCCTTACCATTAAGATCCTCGGAGGAGAGCGTTAACTACCTCAGAAAGGTTCAAAGACTTGCCCGTTTGCCAAAGCATCATTCCTTTTTGTGCATCACTTGTTCGCTTTCAGGCTCAGGGAGACGCCCTTGGGGGAGTCTGTGTAATGTAGGCAAGGGGAGACTGGGTGGGTGAGTTGGGGCAACTTGGGGCACTGGGGCAGCTGGTTCCTGAGGAGGAGCAAAGGGATGCCCACAACTTTCACATCACATGCACCGTGCTGTCGTGGCTGGTCAGCTGTGTTTTTTTAAAACCCATTACTGGTGAAAGTTAAGAACAGATGGATAGTTCAAAGTGTCACACCCAGATCCTTGAAGCTAAGGCTTCCCGGGGTTAGAGTATCACTGTGGGTAAGTTTTTACAGTGGAATATTTTCTGTGGAACTAGTGTGTTTTGGTTCTGCGGAGAGTTCCACCTATTACCTGGAGAGTCACCAAATTCTCTTGAAAAGGTTACGTGCAATGTGACCCCTTCCTGAGTTAGATATTGTGGACATTTGTTTGTTTATTTTTCTTATTTCTTTTTTGGCCATCCATGCAAGATCCAACTGGAAAGTTTTAGGAGCTTGAAATGTATTCTAATTGTCTGCTTCTCCAGCTCAGATCCAGAGAGAAAAAGCTAATCTGCTGCGGGACACAGTGAAAAAATTCATTAGCCGCATTTTATAAGACCTGCCCCTTACAGGACGACCCACAGAGTCAAATACAGAACCTCCCACCCTGTTTGCAGTTTCTTTATTTTTTAAAAAATATTTTTTGGTGGTGAGATATGAGTGTTATTTTTAACCCGCCTAGGATTAGCATCCGGTAGTGTATAGTGTTTACAGGTTGGGCTTCTAACCACAAGGTCATCAGTTAAAAACCACCATTTACCTTGGGAGAAAAACAAGGCTTTCTCCTTTGAAGTTACAGCCTAGGAAACCCACGTGGAAGAGTTATATTCTTTGCTACAGGGTGGCTAGGCGTCTGTACTGACTGAATGACAGGGAGTTTTAAAGAGTGCCTTAGTGGACCAGGGCAGGGCTAGAAATACTCTCCCTGCCAGCCATTGTGGATCATTACAAAACAAGCGTAAACCCATCGATTCGGTAGAAATCTAGGATTTTATGCCATAAGTAACCAGAAAGAAAAAAAAAAGGTGGAAAATCAAAATGGACCAATCGTTGGTGGTCTTTCCTTTAGGGCAAGAAACGATTCTGTCCTTTGCTCATTGGATCCTGGTCCAGTTTTTTGGGGGGGGCCAGTGCTTTCTCTCCTCCGTACCATTTCTCTTGGGCTCTGCTCGTCACAGTACTGGGAGTTGCTTATCAGATCCCGCCTTTCAGCCTTGGGAATCGTCCAGATTGCTCACATGCTTTCAGACCTCAGTCTTCCCTAAAACCTTGTGGTGTCATGGCTTCTTGGGCCTGGAGAACGCTCAACAATCTGTGTTTTCCAAAGATTGTTTGTATAGTATCTATTCAGTCTAGACTCTTGAGTTGTTTGGAGGTGAGATTGGGATTTTGGAGTTTGTAAATTCTATGAGGGTAATGGATTTTATTAATGAAAGTGTTACCCAAAGATACCAAATATATCTATATTTTGTAAACAATGTACTATAATAGTATTCATATTTAAAGACCAATGTTGTTGCTGTTTCAAATGTTTTTCTTCTATTCACTGATCCTAAAAATTTGAAGGTTTTTTTTGTCTTTGAGAATGATGTGAACATATGCATATGTATTATGTTTGTGTGTGTATCTATCTGTACATAGATTTAGTTCATAGAAAATTTAAAGTGGCAGTCCGCTCTGGGAATGTAAAGTGAACAAATGTACCCTTATGTATGTTCTGTTGATGATGATGAAATAAGAGTTTTAAGGGTTTCTTAAAGCACATTTTTGTCAACTGTCTTCTAAATCGCATAGTTTGTTTTTATTGTTTTCAAAAGACATGATTTCCCATTATAGAGCTTTTACATAAACTCGTGTTGTGTTTTTATATTGCGCTACTGCTACATGGTAATTTTTCAGAATCATAAAATAAAATGTGCTTCAAAACCCCAACTCTTGGAATTTGTGGCCTTTCCTTTGTCTGGCTGTGCTGGGCCCCCTCTCCGCACCGCCCCCCCACCCCATACTGAAAGTGTATGGCATTTGCTTAATATTTGAGGAGCAGCCTTACCTTTGCTTTAGAGACAGAAAATCCAACCTGTGCATTACAGATCGACACATGAACGTAAGTTGTTTAATTTGACAATGTCTCAAAGAACTTTGCAGGATTTCTCTTCTCATCATCCGTCAGATTATTTTTTCATGTTCTATGATGTTCCTATGTAATTTTTAAATTTTTGAAATGAATGTGCATGCCATTAAAGGACCCAAGTCCACTTCAGTTTTACCTTTCCTCCTTTTTTAACCACTCAGGAATCTGGAGGGTTTTTTTTCCTTTTAATGAAGTAATTTTTATTTTATATATTTAATCTTATTTTTTGAGTGAGCATCATATTTAATCTTTTAATTTATTTCTTTCATTTCAAACCTTCCCCTTTTTTGTCCCCATCTCCCTCCCTTCCCTTCTCCCTGATAATTACTGCTTGATTAAGTTTTGAACTCTTTGTCTCTGTTTCTTCAATCTGTAGGAAGTCAAAACTTTTCTCTAAATCCCTGGACCAGTGGGTCTTGTCCTGTCAATGTCATCAGGTTTTGTTGGCAGTGCCTCCTGATGAACTTCTCTGTCCTGGACAAACGTGCCACGTGCTTGGCATCATAGACCCACTCCTAAAGTTTGCCCAGGCTTTATTCATCTTTCATGCTATCTAAAACCCTGTCAGGCAGCAGCCGTCCTCGCTGGCAAGGGTTATACATGCTGCTTTCACAAATCATGATCCTTCATTTCAACCATAAAGATATTTTAGATCCTTCTTGATAAAGATCACAGCTATAAACGATCTATGAAGCAGTTATCTGTGCACATGGGGTTTGTCTTTCATGTAATAAACATTACCATTTTATCCCTAAGATAAGTCTTGCTCTTGCCAAGTTGGAAAGCCATGTAAATCCATAGATATTTACATGTTTGCTTTTTTGGGGGTGGGCTTTAGAGAAAGGGAACTTGTACAACATATGTTTAAAGATCCAAGTTTCTTAAGATTGGTCAACATAATTCACTTAGGTGACTACAAATTATGCAATTGAACAGGAGCAATTGACTTCTAGTTTCATGAAACTGATTAAGAGGAAATCTGACAAGATGTGTAGATAATTACAAATTTGTTCTCCCTACTGGAAAAAGTGCTCTTATGATGCTGAATAATCAACTTGAGTTGAACACAGAGGTAGATCAGTGTGTCAACTACGAGGCTCTGTTAAGACCAAGAAACTTAGGTATCTGATCTCAAGTCGAGTCTGTGCAATAATATCCTGACAAAACTGTTTGTGTTAGTCTGGGTAGACTAGAGAAACAAATTCATAGACACACATGGATATAGGGAAAGGTTATATACAAGAGGAATGGAGCATTGAGAAAGCATCCCAACCCAGTCCAGTCCAAAGTCATAAGCCCAATATTAGCAAATATGTTCATACCAATCTATAAAGTCACCTTCTGACTCAGGAAGCACATGCAGTAGAGGTGTCCTGGCATTGGCAGGGGTCTCCTCATGGCTCCTCTTTTCCAAGGGTTCAGGTTCCATCACCAGTATCCATTAGCAGTGGGAGCATCTCAGCGCTGGCAGGGGTCTCTCTGTGGCTTCTCTGGCCCCAGAGGTCTAGTTCCATCAGGGCAAGTCCATGTGGCCTCCTCTCTGGCTCCTCCATTCTCCAGGAATCAGGATTGATCAGCATGCTGTCATCTCATCTTGTTAGTAGTTCATCATCTCAGTCAAGTCTCTCTTCTCTAGTTGGGAAATACTGCAAGACTTCCTGGGATTCTCAGGAGAAAGCCATGCCCCCAAAGAGGTCTCATTGGCTATTTCCAGATTGACAGTCTAGACTCCACCCCTAGACTCCCAATCATGAAATTGACATCTAGTGCATAGCCGCCACACTATTACATGTCTATAAAAGCTGTCCTACTCATGAGTCTATATACACCATGTCTTATTGATATGGTTAAGTTCTAAAGACCAGATCATTATGTGAAAATAGAGGATAATTATATTACATAATTTATTACATAATTATCAAATGATGACATCCATACATAACTGCTAAGCCACTGAGAATCAGGGCTCAGCCAAGTTGACACATAATCATCACAGTCAGTGCTCCACTCACCTCACATCTTGGCATTTATTACTGGTAGGTGTGCATTGTTAATGTGCAAAGTAGTTGGATAGATGGTCTATTACAAACATCAAATGTTGAGAAATGAGAGAGTCAATAGGTGAAGTATGTGTATATTTACTCCTACCTATTGCCTATATATATATTTATGTACATGCACAGAAAAAAACTGTATGTGTGTGAGTTTAAGCAGTAATAATCATGCATTTTGCTCACAATTCGAGTGAGGCTAAACAAGGAAGTTCATTGCTGTCCACAGAGGGAGTTGATGGGATTCTGGGCAGTGGGCTAAAGGAGGCCATTGCAAGACATCTCATTCACGTGGCTGGCATATTGCTGCTGGCTGTCAGCTCAGTTTTGTATGAGGTCCAGATATCTGGTTCTTTCCACATGGACTTCCCCATGTGACCTGGGCTTCACTGACGTATAGCATTTGGGTTCCCAGGGCTATTAACCTAAAGAGAGGGGTAGGCAGAAATTGTGTTGCCTCACTTCAAAATTCAAACAGTGCTACTTCCACCAAATTCTATTATAGTCAGAGCAGTCACCAATTCTGACCGTATTCAAGGAGTGAAAGAAAGGCTCCCATCCACCTTTTGAAGGGAGAGTGGCAAGGTCGTTCTGAATTACATTGAGACCATTTTGGGAAAATAAAATTTGTCACAACACTCAGGAGTAAGTTCCAATACATTTACTATGAAAATGAATGAGAAAATGTATAAGGTGTGTAAGCCAGTACCTGACCAGTCCATGTTGGCAAAAAGAAAATGATGGAGATAAGAGAAGACACTGGGAGGAGCATAAGGCATATAGACATAATCCAGAAGACGAATGGTCCATGTGAGCATCAGCTTGCATTACCCTGAACTCAGAAGAGCTAAATGGTTCTTCTATCTGGATACTATTACTAACTGCTCTGAAAGGGATCACATTAGAAGACCCTGAATAGAGTGGGAGAAAAATGTGTAGCAAAATTAAAAATCATAAATTTTTGAAATTCTGAATTTCTGGTCATATCAAGACTGGTAGAACCCTCCACACTATGGTCCTTGAACTTCAATCTGGAATCAAAAAAAGATTGATTACTACTGACCACTCTGAAAGAGATCACAATAAGAAGTCCTGAATAAGGGGGTAGAGGGCGGGGCAGAAGAATATGAATAGTAGTACTAAAGACCAGGTTTACTGGTTTGAGAGAAACTGGTGGAGTCCTTGAGATTATGACCCCTAGCCACCCTTCAGGTCTGGAAATGAACTCATCCCCGTGGCTCAATCTTCATGCACAGAAAAAATGTATGTACATGCACAGAAAAAAACTGTATGTGTGTGAGTTTAAGCAGTAATTATCATGCATTTTGCTCACAATTCGAGTGAGGCTAAACAAGGAAGTTCATTGCTGTCCACAGAGGGAGTTGAAACAGACCTCACAGGGTTATGGGGGAAACAATTACACGAGTGAACTAAGGAGATCTGAACACCTTAGAACCATCAACGATTTGAGACCCAAAGGGCAGCATTAGCTGGGGACTAAGTCCAGAAGATTTAGAAATGGAGTGATGACAACAGTAGCCAGGGAAGAATGGGATAAGTGATGCCGGGTGGTGAGGGCTGCAATCAACTAAATGAAACAAAATCTTTACTGTTTAATGGAAAAACGAACTGCTGTATAAACTTTAACCAACCTACAATAAAAAGGTTTATTTTTTAAAAAAAGAAATTTATTCTTTTATAGAAGAAAACATTTGGGCTGAGCCCTGGTGGCATAGTGGTTGTGCACAGGACTGCGGCCCACTGGGATGGAGGTTCGATTCCAGCTCCACGGAGCAAAGACTGGGCCTCCTACTCCCACCACCTGAGAGCAATGATGCTCACCGCCCCCCCCCCAAAAAAAAAAAGAAGAAGAAGAAAACATTTGAGCTCCTGCTGGAGTACTTGTAATCACGTTGCTATACTGTCCTTAATATTTGGTCTCAACGGTGTTGTTGTATAAACATTGGGCTGTTAACTAAGTTTGAAGTTCAAACCCTCGAGCGACTTCTTGGCAGAAAGATGAGGCGACCCAGCTCCTGTGAAGATTTACAGCCTTAGGAACTACATAGGGTCGCTAAGAATTGGAATTACCTTGATAGTATTAGGTTTGCTTTTAGGGTGAAGTATTCTGGTAAACCCCAAACTAAACTCGCTGCTATTGAGTTGATTCCAGTTTACGGTAGCCCTAGAAAGACACAGTAGAGTTCTCCATGTGGGTTTCCTAGACTCCACAGGAATAGAAAGCTCCGTTCTCCCAGGATGCCATGGGTGGTTCTGAATTGCTGGCTTTGATGAGCACAGCCCAGGACTCCTCTAATATTCTAATAGACAAACCATAATTCACTCAACCTTTCCTTTATTGTAGGACATGTGGGCTATAAGGTACTGCAATAGCCCTTAAGCTCGCCCCGTGGTCCCGTGGATCTGTCTCTTGCTTCAACAGTGTTTGAACGGAACAGATCCGGGGACTCCCTTCCTCCAACCTTCCGCCACTTTCCAGTCTCCTTGCCGGACGTCACCTTCGGGACCATCTTCTGGGCCACCCGCTCTTCTTGGGACCAGCTGACACTTTGTGTGTGTGTGTGTGTGTAGTGACTTCCGAACCGACCCATCATGAGCTCTCAGATCCGTCAGAATTATTCCAGCGTCAACCGTCTGGTCAACCTGCACCTGCGGGCCTCTTACACCTACCTCTCTCTGGGCTTCTTTTTCGACCGCGACGCCGTGGCCGTGGAAGGGGTGGGACACTTCTCCCGCGAGCTGGCCAAGGAGAAGCGCGAGGGCGCCGAGCGGCTCTTGAAGCTGCAGAACCAGCGCGGCGGCCGCGTCCTCTTCCAGGACGTGCAGAAGCCGTCCCAGGATGAGTGGGGCAAAACCCTGGACGCCATGGACGCTGCCCTGGCCCTGGAGAAAAAACTCAACCAGGCTCTTCTGGACCTGCACGCCATGGGGTCCGCTCACACAGACCCCCATCTCTGTGACTTCCTGGACGAGGAGGTCAAGCTCCTCAAGAAGATGGGCGACCCCCTGACCAACCTCCGCAGGGTGGCCAGCCCCCAGGCCGGGCTGGGCGAGGATCTCTTCGAGAGACTCACCCTCAAACACGACTAGGAGTCTGCTGCGGCGCCCAGCCACCTGCGAGGGACCCCCACCTCCCCCCCCTCCGCCAGCCTTGGCCCCTCTGCCCAAATCTGCCTCTCCCCCTGCCCCGCCAGCCGCAGTGTCACCGCCCTGGAGCCCCTCCCCCAAACCGAGGACCAAATGGAAACAATAAAGCTTCCTTTTGCAGCATCAAAAAAAAAAAAAAAGATACTGCAATATTCTGCTGTAATAAAAAACAGTGCTGTAAAGAGCGTTGTACACCTAGTTTCACCTTTCCTTAATTACTTCCCTATGATACATTTCCAAAGAGAAATTACAATCCTAAAGAGAATGGATTTTTAAAATTGTCCTTTATATATTACAAATCATCCTCTGAAAGAATTGTATGGAACACTTGACTGGTATATAGCAATCCCAGCCTCTACTGTCTAAAATAAATTGTATTTATTTATTCTGATGAATGGCTATTCTGATTTTCAAATAAATAGATCAAAGATCTAATGTGTGATTAGCGAAGAATTATTTCGAAAGAAGTCCTCGTGGGTCTAACTTTGATGGCTGGAGGATAAAGAGGACGTCAAGGTGGTTAGTTCATTTTAATACGCATTCTTCCGTGGCCGACTCTGAGCAAGAACATGCCCATTAAAAAACTATTTGTCATACTCCTTTTCAACTTGGAGTGACAAATGAGATGTGAAGAGAAGTCATTGCATGGAGCATCTGAGAAAGCACAGAAAAGGTGACTTCTGAGCTCACTTTTCCTTTTCTCTGCTGCCTGGAATGTGTTTGTAATGGCTGTGGTTTCGGCAGCCATTTTTCAAGCATCAGCATGGGAGTTCCAGGAGAAGACTGACCGCCGTCAAGTCCATTCCAGCACACAGTGACCCTCAAGGGCAGGGTGGAACAGCCCCTGTGGGTTTCAGATAGTGCCCCTCTTAACAGGGGGAGTAGAAAGCCTGACCTTTCTTTAGATGAGAAGCTGGTGGTTTCTAACTGTGGACCTTGCAGTTAGAGCTCAACGCATAGCCACTATGCCACCAGGGCTCCTATGGAAAGAATAGCAAATTAAAAATAGAATATTTGAACCAGCCAGCACTGGTAGGTAGTTACTAACTCGATCTCTTCTTTTGGGGAGAAAACACTGCTACGGCCTTTAAGTGACTTTTATATCCGGGCTCTTATTATTAACTGCTGAACATGAGCCCTAACTAAGCTTTCCACTTTTAGTCTGCATCACAGTGACCCCAAGGGCTTGTTAAAATGGCTTGCGGCCCTACCTGTCACCCTCCCCTGCCAATTTCTCATTACGCACAGCTTGGGGGGCTGAGAATTTGCAACCTAACAAGTTCCCAGGGGACCGATGCAGTTCTAGACTCCGTTGTGAAAAACCTCTGCTGCAATCACCTTCTCAAAAATTATTTCTTCAACATCATACACATTTGACCAAGTCAGCATTTAGAAAATGTCAAATATGACAATCAGCACACACCCTTTCATCAGCACGAAGCCTTTGGCCATATTGCCTTGTTAAAGAGGTGCCTGCATTTTTTGATCAATGGCAAAGGTTTGGTACATTTCCATAGCTATCTATCCTTTCAAAATCATTTCCCACTACCAGGCTGCCTTATTTGGAAGTATGGTGTAAAGTGTGATATGAACGAATGAATTTTTTGTTTTGTTTTGTTTTTTGGGCATCACTGCTCTCCGGTGGTGGGAGTAGGAGGCCCAGCCCCACTGCTGGAATTGAACCTCTGTCCCAGTGGGCCGCAGTCCCGCGCACAACCACTACGCCACCGGGGCTCAGCCCAGAACAAATGAATTTATTAAGTGAAATTACAGTGGTAAAAGCTCAAGTTCAGGGCTGTGTGTTCATTCTATTAAAAAAAAAAAAGTAAGATGCATTCTGGTGAGATGGCCTCTGTAAAGCTGAAATTTTTCATGACAATTTCAATGTGATGGTGCCAATTTTTTTAAAAAGATCGCAATAGAGAGACATACCATTTTAACTGTTGAATGGTTCAAGACATTACAGGCACACCAGTGAAGAACAAATGCTACCAGTGTTATAACGAAACCAACCTCTCTGCCATTGAGTCGATTCTCTCTCAGAGAGACTCTATCGAACAGAGTAAGTACCCTTTTGGGTTTCCAAGGCTGTAGATTCTCCCACAGGGTGGCTGGTGGTTTTGAACTGCTGAACTTGTGGTTAGCAGCCCAATATGGCTCCTTACCATCAGGGCTCCTCCACAGGAGTGATGCTATCTCATAAACGCTTGTGAGTTTTGACTTTTCTCACCATGGATAGATGGCAAAGTATTGGGCCACGAAAACTCAGCAAAACGCTATCTGCCTATAGGAAATTGCTTCTTATTTCTAATACTATTACTTGCTATTTTGTTTTATTTTTGTTATTATTTTGTTGTTTTATTGTTGCTATCATTATAGTTGTTATTGCCTGTTATGCTATTTGAATTAGTAACCCAGAGCAGGTAAATTCTCTTGCAAATAACTCTTCATCCAATTCACGATAAAAAGGTTAAAAAAATAAGTTAAAGTATTTTCCAACAGATTCGCTCAATGCAATATATATGTATATGTCTACCCAAACTAACATGTACTTGACTATAACTTAAGGGAACCTCTTTTTATCATGGGAGGGCTCCTGGAGCTGGCTGTCTCCCAAAGTCTCTTGGGGAAATGTAGTTTTAGATAAAGACTTGTAGCCCTGCCAAACTCTTAAGTACAAATGATTTAAAAAAAACAGGCGTGGTTTCTAGCAAAAGACTTTCTGGGAAATATGTTGGGCTTATAAAATGACCTTAAAGTTGGTCAAGCATGGAGGCAACACACCATCAGTGGTGAGTTATTACATTCCAGACACAGCTCAATGCTGGGCGATGGAAGTCAATCAGGTCAGGCTCTCCCTCCTCCATGATCCCATAGCTCAGAGGGAAATTAATATGTGCACACAACTGTCTCAGAGACGACTGGCTGCTGCCCTGCATAACCATTCCTACCTCCTTCCAGAGTAGTAGAACTCTCTAGAATAAAGGTTTCATTTCCCAGACTCCCTTAGAGGTACGTGCAGTCGTGTGACTAAGGACTGGCCGAACCAACCCCCAAACAAACTCAAGGCCAATGAGTTGATTCCAACTCCTTTTGACCCAATAGGATAGACTGGAACTTTAGAAGTGCCCCCTGTGAGCTTCTGAGACAAAATCTTAAAAAAAATTTTTTTTTAATTTTAAGTTTCCTTGAGACTAAATCTTTATGGGAGAAAGCTTCATCTTTCTTCTTCAAAGTTGTTGGTTTGGAACTGCCAGCTTTGCCTGGCATGTAACCCACGACACTCCCAGCCGCCTTCAAGCCAACGGACGGTAAATGAAAGTTCAAGGCTTCCTGATCAGGACTTCAGCCATTCTGGATTAGAGAGAAGGGACTATGTCTCATAGGAATTCCTGATCTCTAGAAATCTTGAGCATCATAAAAGCCTATTGTTCTGTGGTACAAAGGGTAAGTGCTTTATGCTACAGCAATAGATAACTAGAAATTCTCATTTGCCTTTTACATCCAAGATAAGTAGCAATTTCTCTTTTGAGTCCAAGTTCAAATAACATGACGTCAAAGAGACCGCCTCAGACACATCCCGCACAGTCTAACTTAGAGTCCCCTGTCTTCACCTGCCTTTTATGGCATGTACCACCATTTGTCATTATAGGCACACTTAGGGGTTTGCGTGTGTTTTTAAATGATTGTCTCCCCTCCCCCCCCGCCCCCACCAGATTTAAACTCCAAGAGAAAGGAACCAAGTGAATCTCAGGGCCAGGCACCCAGTCAGAGCCTGATAGATAGTCACTACACTTCTGTGGCTACACCAATAACCATTGTTTCCCTTGTGTTCTGAAGACGGAGGTGGGTCTTGGCAAACATTGATCCTTTTGCCATTTTAGTTCTCTGTTGATTAAAGAATCTAGAATGCCCCACAGAAGAAAGCAAACTTTTCACTTTGCATAAGTCAGGTGGTTGGTTTTTTGCTGTTTACGTGCCTTGTGCTTGAGTGAAAGCGGTGCCGTTCGATTGCCATGAGAACCAGGGAGAACCAAGGGGAGCTGGCCAGCATCCAGGCTATCAGGTGACCTTTTCCAAGAGTAAAAACCTTAAGTTGTCCTTGACGAGAGAGCAAGCAATGCGTTCATGAAATGACCTTCCATGAAATGAAAAGTGTCATGACAACTCAAAATGAATGGGCTGTCCCTGACCACCCTGACATCTTGACCATCAACCAGCTTCTAAAAAGGGCACCAGGGCAAATTCTGTTCTTTTTCTTTTTACCCCACCTTGGGGCAGAAACAAAAATCAGATGTGAAATCAGCAAAGCCTTTCCTGCTACCAGTTAGATAAAGCTCGCAACAAGCTGTTGTGGACTCTAAAGGAAGTTGCCTAAAAGAAATCAGGAAGTGCACAAAGACATTAATAATTCAGTGCAAGGGTGCGGCTCACCTGCCTGTAGAAGCAGTGAGTTATTCGGTGTGGTTTGTCTAGCCCAAGACTCAAACTCCTACCAAACCACCTTTTTCTGCATGTGTCTGGCAAGAAGGTGGGGGTGAATAGGATTCACTGGTGAGCTATTTATCTATTGTTTATTTATTTATTTTTATTATGCATCATTGCCCTGGTGGGAGTAGGAAGCCCAGCCATGCTCCTGGAGAGCTGCTGCTGGATTTGAACCATCAACCCTGTGGGCTGCAGTCCCGCACACAACCACTAGGCCACCAGGGCTCAGCTCGGGGTATCGTCAACAGGATTCCCTATAGTGCTTTCTGAAATGGGCCCTCTGAGAAGCAGGAGGAGGGATTTCATGGCCAGCAGGAGCTTGGAACAGAGCACACATGCTCTCTGGACCTGAAATCCCTACCCAGCGGAACCAGAGCCTGGAACAGAGTGGTGGGCTTCCCAATTCACAGAGCAAGTAAAACTGAGTGCTTCCACGTAGGAAGCTGGCTTGTGAGTAAGCTGCCGTTGGGCACTTAATTGGGGTTTACTGACCCACAGAGCTGGAATTGAAAGCCTTCAGGTTGAGGCTTCTAGCAGATGGTCATGCCCTTCTAGCAGATGGATATGGATAGGGCATATATTAGCAGACCTCAAAGGGCTTTGTAATATCCTGTTAAACACCTCTCTTCTGAACATTTCTCAGTGGCATTACAGCCTATTGACTTCCATAACAAACCTTTTAATAATGAATTTTTGTCTGTAAGTTCTGCGTAGCTATTGCCATGGATATCAGAACCTAGAGAGGTGAAATAGACAGCAGTAGGATGGCAAATTGTCTGACTGCCATACTAGTCACTGTGGTTCTTAACCTCAGGGGCAGAAAGGTTTCTGCCCTTCCTACAGGCATCCATGTAGGAAAATTTAAAGGATCTGCAACGAATTGAAGTGGCTGTTCAAATGTCATTCCATTCTAGAAACCTCCACTCATCTTCCCATGCCATGTCGCAACCCCTATAGAACGCCGACACCTTTGCCCTTCATATTTCTTCATATCCCTTATCCCCAGCTCATTTCTGTGTGTATCTATTTTGTTTATTCTCCTCATTCTTAGCCCCATAAAATGCAAGTTTCTGTAGAGCAAGGCAAAACTGAGGGACCTCACAAAGTCCATGAAAGAATGGAATTAAGAGGTAATTGAATTTTTTCAGACACTTTTTGACACCCACACATACACCCATCCCCCTTCACATTTTTATTAGCTGCAGAGTTCCTATCACTCGGAAGAATGATCAAAGACTACAACTTTCAGTATGGATGACAACTCAGTATAAAGACTATTTTAAAAGTCTCACATCTGGACCAATAAACAATATCATGTTAAACAGAGTCTCTCCAACCAGCAAGCCTCGTCTTCTTAGTGACTTTGAGAGCTTGTTCCACATTTTGCGCCCGCTGTATCCAAGATCATTTCGTGTGATCCCCTGTAGAGCAGTTGGCAGTGGTAACTAACTGAGTATCATCAAGGTCTTGTCTCAAACATCAGAATTCTTGCTCCTTCAATTTTCTTTACTCTTCGTTCCTCCTGGCCGGGGGAGATCAATCATTGCACCTTAGGTGGCTGTTCAGGAGCTTTAAAGACCTCAGCCACCACTCACCATAGCAGACTCTAGAGCATTGTCATGCTCAGTGGGCTGGTCTGGGGGGTCTAGAGAAACAAAACCAGGGACACTCATCTAGGTTTAAAAAACAGCTTCATTCCAAGAAGTGCTTTTATAGAAAGAAGGCAGCTCAGCCCAGTTCAACTTCAGTCCATGGTCTGGTGGGTGCTAGCGAGGGCCCCCTTCAGATTCACACAGCGCAGGTCCGTGGCACAGAAAGATGAAGCAGGGTGCAGGGAGAGCAGACGCAGAAGTGCAGCGTCCCCTAGAATTCACAGTCGGTGAGGATGTAGCAGGACACTACAGCTCTCGGGGTCAGGAACTCCTGGAGGCAGACACAGAGGCCCCACGAGGCGGAAAGTGAAGGGCCAGAGAGAGGCAGAGAATTTCTTCATTATCAAATGACAGAAATACTTTTTTTTGGCGGGGGGGGGGGGCATCACTGCCCTCTGGTGGTCGTGGGAGCTACCCAGCCTTGCTGCAGCTGGATTTGAACCGCCAACCCAGTGGGCCGCAGTCCCGCACTCAACCACTACACCACCGGCTCAGCCAGAAGAGAATTTCTTTGAATGGAAAAGGTCACATCCCACGGTGTCATCATCAGACTGGGACCTGATTGAGAGGTCAGAACCCACCCCTGCCTTCACACAGGTGTATGTCGACTTAAAATCCAGTTTCCACCCTTGGTAGAAGATCTGTGAAACTATGCTGAAGACGATTGATACAGAGGCTGCACTAACAGGCTCAAATATCAGGATTGTGAAGATGACACAGCCCTGGGCAATGCTTTATTCTGTGGTACGTAAGGTCCTCATGCGTGGGGACCGGCTCACAGCACCCTACAGTAGCAGAACAATGCCTGGAACAGCCAAACCCACACCCGAGAAATTGCCGTCGAATCCAATTTCAACTCTCGGCAATCCCACGTATCAGAGTCGAGCTGTGTTTCATAAGATTTTCTATTGCTGATGATGGGTGGGGAAGTAGATTACCAGACGTCCCTTCAGAAGCGACCTTTGATTGAGCTTGGATCCCCGAACTTTAAATTAGCAGTCAAGCACTTTGTTATTAATTGAGCTGTGTTTTGCCAACATACGCATTGTAAATCCTAGCCCCTCACCCCTGTGGTTAGGAGCAGGTGGGCAGTTCAAACACACCAACAGCTTTAAGGGAGATAGTTGAGGCTCTCTGTTCCAGTAAAGATTTATACCTGGTGGTTATAAGGTGACCAGATGTCCCCCTTTTTAACAGCTTGTTCCGTGTCCCATGACATTTTAAAATTAAATATATTACAATATTATTTTTGCATTCTATGAACATTTTTGTCGCTCCCTATAGATCAAATTTTTAATCAAGAAACCCCCCTCCCTTCATCAATGGTGTCTGGCTTAAAATCTGGTCGCTTTATTGTAATCCCATTAGGGAATAAATTTTCACGGTTAGGTTAGTAGACAGTCTTAGAGTAGATTTTGTCTAGAATCTATTTCTTTGTAAATATAAAAGGAACAAAGCCGGGAAGGGAAGCAGAGTACTGTGATGCTGGAGAAGAACACCGAAAAGACTGCTAAAAGCATAAACCAGTCTGGGAAGAAGTATGGCCAGAGTGTTTCCGAGAGGCAAGGATGGTGAGACTTCATCCTGCAGACTTTGGACATATTGTCAAAGGAGACCAGTTCCTCTGGGTCAGAACTGACTCACTGGCACCTGGCACCAACAACAATCTATGGGAGCAGATCGCCAGCCCTGCTCCGGTGGCTTGACTGCATTCTCCCACCTTGCAGTGAGCAACAAGGGCTTAAACCCTGAGGCTGGCACCTTACCCCCAAACCAAACCACTGTCCTCAAGTCGACCCTGACTCGCAGCAACTTAGACAGGGTGTCCCAGGCTACAAATCTCTCAGAGGCCAGATAGCCTTGTCATTGTCCTGTAGAGCAGCTGGTGGGTTTAAACTGCCAACCCTGCCATGAACAGTCCAACACTGACAGGACATGCCGGCAGGACTCTGTCTACCCACTAAGCCTCCAGGGCTCCTCCGGGATCAGGCACGTCATAAGCAAAAAGTAACCACTTTGCATATCATGAACGGTATTTGTCCAGACAACCTGACTCACCGACAGGCTCACAAATGGTCTCACATTTCCTTAAAATTTACGACTTGCATTTGGAGCAGAGGTCTATGTGAAATCAGCTCTCTGGATCAATATGACATGAATTTCTAAAAGGGACTAAGTGATGCAAAAATATATCCTGAGTATTTCCAGGACACATGCCCAGGCAAGCAGGTTTGTGGAATCAATATTGGAAGCTCCCGGGCATTAGGAAAGTGAGCAATTGCTGTTCCAGAATCAGCGGGCCCTGTGTCATTTCTCTGAGAATTTGCCTGGTATTGGATGCGGGGCTCTTGGGCACGGAAGGAATTAGGGAAGCAAGTTACTCTCTCATACAGAAACAGCCCCAAGGTTTCTCTGGGTCAAACAGTCCAGGAAGCATTTTAGCAAGTGTTGGCTCAGATGCCTTTCAGGAAGCACAGATGCTTCCCCGTGGGCCCGCCCTAAGTTACTTACCTCCACTAAACTAATGCAGTTTGCTGGTGGTACATCCTCGCTGTCGGCAGGGACACTCTGGAAATGACAGCCAGGTCACAATGGTCACACACACTGCACATGCTTTTCAGAGGCAAGCTGCTGGTCATAATGCATTTCCATAAGATGCAGTTCACATTTCGGGGAAAGATAAAACAGGTGCAGCCATGATGATAAAGACAGCTATTGACGTTTGAGAAGGTCGTAAGCAAAGAAGGAGGGATATAAATCAGAGGGATCCCCAAGACTATCATCTTTATCCCTCAGCGCAATAATCCACCATTTAAGGTCAAACAGGCAGCATTTACCCAAGGACAGAATTCAGAGTGTTAGAAAAGAAAGAGCAGAAGCCGAGAGCGGGGAAGAAGTGGGCTAAACGATGGTACAATGAGGATATTGCCACATGAGCTGGATCAGAATGTGCATGAATTATTGAATGTAAAACTAAGCTCTGTCAACTTCCACCTAATTCAGAGTACATTAAAGAGGAGGAGGAGGAGGAGGAGGAGGAAGGGCTGGAGGAAGCAAAGGAGAAAAGATTCCTGTTCTCTTTGGCAACTACAAGAATTTCGTCTTTGATATAATTCATTGTCTCAATAAAAATCATTTTTTTTTATCTTCCAGATGCCTTTCCCTATAGGGTGATTTGGAGGCTGGTTAGGTACTGGATTTAAGATATTTCCCTTTACACAGGCAGGTGCTATCATATAGAATAAAGTTAGATGCATTTTTCTTAACTCTCAGAATTTAAAATCATTATAAAAAATTATGGGAACAAATAAGGTTACAGAGAGGAGATTCATAGAATAAGATTATGTCAATTTCTCAGACTGACAGTGGTCATGCGTTTTCATATTGTCTATGGCATTTTAAAATTTTTGCTCTGTAATGGCAGAGTTACACAATTGTGATGGAGATGGCCTACAAAAAAGAAAATATTGAATAGCTGGCCCTTTATAGAAGCTTGCCAACCTCTGATAAGTATTAAAAGGAGAATGATTCACTAGGATACCATAGTCTGATTAAAATACTCCTAAAGGCTATGTAATGTCATTCTCTTTGATTCTCTTTTATGAAGCAAACCTCTGATTAAAACTACATTTTTGAGGTATGTTTCCTGATTAGAAAGAATGTGTAGACTTGCCAAGCATGAATTTCCAGTCAGCTTTGTCAATTGCATTTCTCATTGTAAATGAATAAATTTACCTGCAAGTATGGTCTCATAAATTCACACAAGATCCTCCAGTTGTGTAGGGGGTCTAGCACCTCTGGTTACTGACTAGTCTGCTGGCCTGAAAGTCAGTGAGCTTATCCTGTGTTGCCCTTTGAGACCTAAGCTCACATGACCTTACTGCATTCACATCCCTTTGAGATCAAGCACAGAGGTGTGTAAATGTGTTTGATGTGTGTGAACTTGGATTTCTAGGTCTCTTTTCCCTTTAGTGAAGAGCCCTGGTGGTGCAATGGTCACACACTGAGCTTCTAATCACAAGATCAGCTATGTGAAACCACCAACCACTCCACAGGAGAAAGATGGAGATTTCCACTTCCATAGTTACAGTCTTGGAAACCCACCGAGGGCAGTTCTACCCCATCCTATAGAGGTTCTGTGAAGTGGAATCGATTTGATTCCAACAGTGAATTTGGTGGGATTTTTCTCTCTTTATTTATTTTTTAAGTGTGATTGAAATAACGCATGAGCACAATTTTAAAAGTCAAATAGAAGTATGAACTTCAAATAACAATGTTATTCACCTCCACATAAGTCTCTTGACCTCCAATTCTTATTGCCCAGAAGCATCATATGTAACTCTTTTCATTGAATTCCCTCATTATCGCCTTCATAACTCACAGTCTCACACACTCATAGGGGCCATTCTCCCCTGTCTTGTTGGGTCACTATGAGTCAGAATCCAATGGATGGCAGTGATGTCTGTTTCTGATTTTTTCATCCTGACTGATGAACAGTTGCTTCCCAAAGTAGGATGAAAAGAAGATAAGAGTTTTCTTGCTTCTCAGGTCTTTTTAATATCCAGATCAACATTTGGTTGATAGTTTTCCTAAGTATGAAGTTCTATGTTAAAAAAATCACGTTCCCTCAAAAATTGTCAGTCCATTATCTCTTAGTTTCCTGTGCTGCTGTGTCAGTTTTCATTCCTTGTCTTTTCTATGCTTAGGAAGCTGTCTCTCTTTCCCAGATGTCCTGAAATTTTGTAAAGATGTATTTTGGTGCGAATTTTAAAATATACAATAAAGGTACGTTTTTATAAAAGAAAGCAAAGTTTTTGATAGTACATTCTCATACACAAGAAAGGGCCATGTCCCACAAGCATGGAGGAATACATGGAGAGATAAGGAAAATGGGGGTGGAGCCAAAAAGAAGAGCTTTTTAAAAAAATCTTGGAGCTGGCAATCAATAGACTCTTTAAAGTGGGTGGTCTGTGCATCCCAGTTTTTATTTTCTTTTAAAAATAATTTAGGGGGAGGATAAAGGTAAAAAGAAAGAGAAGAAAGGTCTGGGAAGCAAAGTTATGGATAGAAGTATAAGCATAGGTGTGCACTTATGTAAATATATCAATTCATAAAAATAGAGGTAGTTACCCATGTACATATATTTATATGGCAATACATTGAGGAAGTGGATGGACTTTGGGCCTCTCTTCAAGCCCTCCCTCAATGCAAGAACACTTTGTTCTAACAATGTGACATTCTGTCAGGCTCACCCTCCCAGCAAAATCACTAAAGACAAAATGGATGCATAAGCAAACGTGGTGAAGAAAGCTGATGGTGTCTGGCTATCAAGATATAGTATCTGGAGTCTTAAGGGCTTGAAGACAAACAAGTGGCCAACTTGCTGAGAAGCAGCAAGCCCACATGGAAGAAGCACATCAGCCTGTGCGATCATGAGGTGGTGACCGAATCAGGTGACCAAAAGACTCCAAACAAACAAAAAACACTGTTGAGAATGAAGGGGCCAAAGAAGAGACCCCAAATTCATCTGTAGATAATAGGACATCCCCTCACATAAAGGTCAAACATAGGGATGATCAACCATGAAGCAGAATATCACCAATGAAGCACACAGTATTGCTCTGGTTCTTTGAGGCTTCCTCACACCTCACGATCTGTATGGGCTGGGGTTGGACAAGGCAGCTCCCTGGACCAAGCAGCCCCTTGCACCCCTTTGCACCTGCCTCCCAAGAAGATGAGCAACCTACTGAACGTTGTCACCCCTGCCTCTGGCATCTCACGCGCTCCCCTTCTGACATTCTGGGAAGCAAGTCTGTGAAACAAGATGATTGCTCATAGGTCATCTCCCAACCCAAACTTGCAAACCCAGCATAGGAAACTTCCCTTTTTTTTATTATCCCACATGTTTGTAACTCAGACCCTATATATGTCCTACCGCTCCAATACTGGTGTAACTCTTGACCTTGGGACCACCCAGGAGCTCAAGTTGCTCTTGTCTGTCTGTCTCTTTCTCTGCTGTCCCTTCCCTTCCCCAAAGTCCTTCACTACCTCCAATAAAATCTATATATTTGCATTTTATCCCTAACTGATCTCTGTCTCCTTCCGGCTGCTCCGTCTCAACCCCTCACTATCATGCTCCCCAGTCCTGCCTTTCGCTTCTGACTACCTGAGCATGTACACTGTATAGATAAGAGCTCAGGATGCACAGAATCCAGGTCATATATACCCCTCAAGAACAGAAATGGAAACAGTCAACCAGGAGGTTAGGAGGGAGGGAAGAGAAAGGAAGGTGGGGGGGGGGGGAAGGAGGAACTGATACCAATGATAAACAAATAATACCCCTCCCAAGGGGGATGAGCAACAAAAACATAAGTGATGGGACACAGTGATTGGCATAAGATATGAAAACAATTTATAATTTATCAAGGGGCCATGAAGGAGGAGGGAGAAAAATGAGCTGATACCCAGGGCTCAAATAGAAAGTAAATGTTTAAAAAATTATGATGGCAGCATATTTACAAATATGCTTGATATCATTAATGTATGAAATTCTATAAGAGCTATAAGACTCCCAATAAAATTATTTTTTAAAAACTGAAAATAGACTCGCCAATAAAATGACTTTTTAAATAAGATCATTTTACTCCTCTTTTTTCTATTCTCTTTTCTTCATGATTCTTTTAGTTAGCAATTTGAGTTTTCTTGATCAAGCTTATGATATTTGTAACTTCTTCCTTGTATTTTCCATGTCTTTGTCCCTGTTTCTTCTACTGACTAGAAAATCCCCTTGATTTTTCCTTTGAAACCTTCTCTTGAAATCTTTATGTTTTTCAAATGTATTTTTAATTTTAAAGGTTTTCTCCTTCTTAGCCTGTTTCTTCATCCACCCTTCCCTCCACCCTCCAATCTCATTCTATTCTAAATTCCAGTATACAGCATCTTCTTTCACCTCTCTGAATAGTTTGGCTACATATTTTAAAATGTTCTCTCTGCCCCCTTCGTTATCCATTTTCTTTTTATAAAATGGCCGTTGTCTATTTTCCGTAGTTTTTCCTTGTTCCTTTTAGTTTAGTCTTTGTGCTTTCTATCAGAGGTTTCATTAACCTGATATTTCACGGTTGGAAATTCAAATTTAAGAGAACATTTTTACCTACCTAGTGACAGCAAAGCGGGTGATGTAAAGGTTGTAAATAAGAAAACTAGAAAATGATAGTTTAAAAAATATTTTCAGAAATTGTCTATTGTCCGTCTGTAGTGTGCCATCGAGTGGGCTGCAATCCACAATGACACTATGCATGGCAGAACAAACACTGCGCAGTCCCACACCCTCCTCACAATTGTGCCTGTGCTTGAGCTGGTACACAATGACGTCATTGTGTCCGTGGGTCCGTCTCATTGAGGACCTTCCTCTTCATCACCACCCTATCGGGTAAAGACGGAACTTCTCCGCAATGATCACGCTCCAAAGATTAACCAGGTGCTACCAGCATTTGTTATGGAAGTCCCAGTCACTGAAGGCCTTTTGTATTGCTTACTTCCAGCTAATTCCCCTGTTATTAGGATGATGGCCCACTTCCCTCTAAGCCTGTGGCGATTCTAGAATCATTGCTAATAGCCCCTAGCCTGATAGAAACGCTTCTCTACCTCCACAGACTAAGGTCCTGTCTTTTCACTCCTCTGGTCACATAGTCACGTAGACATTCAGACCATCCCCCTCATCACCATATAGCCCTGAAGACAGCCCTCTCCTGTGACGTATGTCTTTGCCTGAAATTGGGGACCTGGCTTGGCTCCAGAGGGTATATAAGGATGGGACATAGGATAGAGAAAGACCCCCTGCCCACCTCAAGCCTGCCTCACAGAAGCCTGCTTCGTGCCAGCCTGCCTCTATCCAGGCTGCCACCCGCCTGTCTCCCTCTCCACGTGGACCTAGCGGTGTGTAGGTGAGCGTGTATCATGAAAGGATACGTATATAACTTGTAGTGCTCTTTTCTCGTTCTGTCATAATCTTTATATTGGTGTTATAATAAATAATAATTATCACTACACAACTGCCTGTTGAACCCTCACTGCGAGTCTATCAGGAGGCCAGCCACCCCCTGATACCACCCCTCCACTTTACCAAACATGATGTCCTTCTCTAGGGACTGGCTTCTCCTCACAATGTGTCCAAAGTATGAAGAAGGAAGTTTTGCCATTTTTGCCTCTAGGGAGCACTCTGGCCTTACTTCCCATATCAATTTGCCATTTTAGCAGTCCTTGGTAATTTCTTTTTATTATTTTTAATGTTTTTAGTGGGGGGTTCGTACAACTCTTATCACAATTCACACATCCATCCACTGTGTCAAGCACATGTGTATATTTATTGCCCTTATCATTCTCAAAACATTTGCTTTCTACTTGAACCCTTGGTATCAGCTCCTCATTTCCCCCTCCTTTGCCAACTCTCTTTCCTTCTCCCGTGCTAATTTATAAATCATTGTTTTTCCATGTCTTACACTGACTGATGTCTCTCTTCACTCACTTTTCTGTTGTCCATCCTTCATGGAGGGGGTTCTATGTAGAACTTTGTAGTCGGTTCCTCCTTTTTACCCCACCCTCCTTCCACCCTCTCAGTATCACCACTCTCACCACTGGTCCTGAGGGGTTCATCTGTCCTGGATTCCCCATGTCTCCGGTTCCTATCTGTACCCGTGTACATCCTCTGGTCTAGTGGATTTGTAAGGTAGAATTGGGATCATGATAGTGGGGAGGAGGATGTATTAGAAAAGTAGAGAACAGTTGTATGTTCCATCTTTGCTGCACTGCACCCTGACTGACTCATCTCCTCCCTGTGACCCTTCTGTAAGGGGACGTCCAGTTGCCGACACATGGGCTTTGTGTCCGGTACTTTCGATATTCTTCTTTCAGACATTAGGTAGCAGAAATCACAGAACTGTGACCTCTGAGGAAGAGTTGAACTATCCACCAGGCTTTCTCGCTGGAGATCTGCCCAGACTTTGCCCTGGAGGAGAAACCTAAAGAGAAAATAGAATTTGAAGATGTCAAGGTAGCTAAAATGTGCGAGACAGAGAACATGATCAAGCAGCACATAAAGACAGGAACAAAACCCATTGTCGTTGAGTTGATGTCAACTCGTGGCAACCACATGCAACAGGGGAGACCTGCCCTTGTGAGTTCCCACAGTTGTCATTCTTTAGAGAGTAGAAAGCCTGTCACTCTCCCTCAGAGAGCCTGGTGGTATCGAACTACTGACCTCGTGGATTGCAATGGGTAACATGTACTCCACCAGGGCTCCTTAAGAGTCACATAGAGGCCTTTTAGCCTAGCTAAGGACCCTTTGAACTTCTTTTCCAAAGTACTCCCCCTTCAGTAAACTCACTCTCTTTTCACATCTTTTTAAAAAAAAAATTTTTTTTAAAGAGTTACACAGAGCTGCCAAAATCTACATAGGATTTCCTTAGAGACGTAGGTTAAGCTAATCTGTACATGCATATTTATGAAACTCCATTAGGTTAGACAAGAATATCTTCCAAGAAAATTAAAATAACCAGTAAGGAGCTCTGTGAGAAATGGCCCAGTAGGCAGCTACTAAGCCAAATACGGAGTTAGAACCCAGTCCAGAACTCTGAATGAGAAAGAGCTGGCAAGCTGCCCCCTAAGAATGGCCACCTAGAAGACCCTACGGCGGTTATAGTCTGTTGCTTGCATTTGAGTAAAATATGAGTAAAAATTGACTCAACAAGGACAGTTAACTGCAACAGTAAGACAAGCAGCTATCAAATCCCCCTAGGACTGAAAAGTATTCAAGTTCCTTCCAATCAGACGGAAAGAGCTTCACTGACTACACTATCATTTTTTCTCTCCCCCCCCCCCCCCCCCTCCCGTCCTGCATCGCTGCGCTGGTGGAAGTAGGAAGCCCAGCCTTGAACCGGCAATCCGGTGGGCTGCAGTCCCACACACAACCACGACGCCACCGGGGCTCAGCTCACTGACTACATCAGTATTCTAGAAAAGTCATGCCTTCTTCTTGAGGCTCACTCAGGTACAGGATAATGGGTCTAAAAGAACTCCATTAGGATATCAGAAAAGAAGCAGCCAAAGGGTTAAATGGGGACTTCGCCTTGATCAATTCTTCCTGCAGAGACTGTGCCTCTCTGTCTAAACTCACTGCCTCTAATCAATTTCACTTCATGGCATCTCTCAAGGACAGGGTAGAACTGTCCCTGTGAGTTCTCAAGATTGTGCTTTTCTGTTTTTGTTTTGTTTTGTTTTGTTTTGTTCATCCCTGCCCTCTGGTGGTGGGAGTAGGAGGTCCAGTCTTTGCTCCTGTGGAGCCGCTGCTGGAATCGAACCTCCATCCCAGTGGGCCGCAGTCCCGCGCGCAACCACGACGCCACCGGGGTTCAGCCCCAGATTGTGCTTTTCTAAGGGAGCAGAACGCACCATCTTTCCCCCTTGGAGCCGCTGATGGTTTCAAACGCCTGATGTTATGGCGAACAGGCCAGTGCAAACCCACTGCGCCACCCCGCCTTTCCACCTCAGGTAACGAGGAAACTCTCTTTTGAAAATATGCCCCGGTGGTTCTTTGCATCCCTCAGGAATGGTCAGAATGTGGGCTTCCTCTTCGTAGACAGAGGGGGAGCCCTGGTGGCGTAGTGGTTACACGTTGGGATACTGTCAGCGCAAGCTCGGCGCTTTGAAGCCATGCGCCACTCCGTGGGAGAAAGATGAGGCTTTCTAGTCCCGCTAGCAGCTGCCGTCTGGGAAACCCACAGGGGCGGTTCTCTCCTGTCCTATATGATTGCTATGCGTAGGCCTCGGTACTCGATGTCAATGAGGTGTTTGGTCTTAGATAGGGAGCTCTAGGGGGTCAAGCCTATCAGCTGCTTCAGTAAGGAAGAAACACGAGGCTGTAAAGGTCTACTTAGACGTGGAAAACCCTGCAGAGCAGTTTCACTCTCTGTAAAACATAGTGGGAACACTATGAATAGGATTTGACTACATTATAGGTTTACCTGTGTCAGTCCGGGGAGACTAGAGAAGCAAACTCATAGACACGCATATGGACGTAAGGGTAAGGTTTATATACAAGAGGAATGGAATATTGAGAAAGCATCCCAGCCCAGTCCGGTTCAAAGTCATAAGTCCATTATTAGCCCATATGCCCAAAATCAGTCTCTAAAGTCTCCTTCCACTTACAAAGTCACAGGTCAGTGGCTGCAGAGTCCAGGCGCTGGCAGGGGTCTCTCCATGGCTCCTCGCTTCCAGAGCTCAGGCTTCATCAACAGCATCCAGTGGTGGTAGATGCAACTCAGCGCTGGCAGGGATCTCCACGTGGCCTCTCCAGCTTCAGCCTGCCTCCATCAGGGTAAGTCCGTGTGGCTTCTCCTCTGGCTCCTTCAGCTCCTCAGATGCTGCCATCTTGTCTGTAGTTTGTTGTCTCTGAGACTAAGTCCCAACAACTGGAGAGATGGCTTCTCATCTCCATGATGGAAATATCACGAGATTTCCCAGAAGTCTCCGAAGAAAGCCATGCGCACACGGAGGCTTCATTGACTACTCAATGGCTATTTCCAGATTAACAGGCTAGACTCGACCCCTACATCTCAATCATGAAATTAACATAAGCACATGACCACCACAGTTCCCAAGCTTATTTGATCCACTGTCCTCTTTTCGGTGGGGAAAAAATGACTCAGAAGCCCCCTGGCAATGAAAAACTTTTATACTATAATCCATAATCCAGGTTAAAGTGTAGGCATCTGCTTCTGTAGCACCCTCCCTGCTCCCCCACCCCCCAATCATTCCAGGGCCCACTTGGGGAAACACCAGTCTAGAGGGCAATGAGTTTGGCTTGCATTTTTTTTCTCTCATCCTAGGCATGGTCAGTAGACCTTTGTTCTCTTACTCTGGATTCCAGCTTCTGATAATTAAGCTTGTGAGTCATTTTACTTAAAACCTCAATAAAACAAAGCACAGAGAATTTACTTGCTTGCCCAAAGCATGAACCCAGCTACACCAAAGTCATCGTGTTGATTCCGAATCAGAGTGACTCTCAATAAGGCTTCTGGGACTGTAAATCTTTATGGGAGCAGATAGCTTCAACTTTGCAACTGGTCTAGGAGTTAGCAGGCTGACGCTTGACCCAACAACGTCAACAGGTCTCCTCACACACGTTGGGCATATTATCAAAGAGAAGCCAGTCCCTGGAAAAGGATGTCATGCTTGGTTAATTACTGGGGCCGCCCAAAAGAGGAAGACCTTCAATGAGATGGACTGACAGTGGCTGCCACCAGGGGCTCAGAGAACAATGGGAGGATGGCGCAGGACGAGGCAGCCGTTTGAGTCTGTTGGACCCAGGTCCCTCTGAATCAGAACGGACTCAACAGCTTCACCTAACAGCAACACAAAGTCTAAAGCACAGTAGAAGGGGTTGAAATCGATGGTCCATAGTCTTTCAAAGTACCTGCTAGGTCTGGAAAGTGAAAGTATAAATAAGGAGTTGCACAAACGAATCAAAGGACCCCTGGTGGTGTCGTGGCCTTGCATGGGACTGCTCATTGGGAGGTGGGCAGCTTGAAAGCAGCGCCTCCGGGGCAGTGAGATGAAGGCTCCCTGGTGGCACAGTGGGTTGCATTCTGATGCTGACCAGAGGGTCAGCAGTTCAAAATGACGGGCAGGAAAAAGATGGGGTGTTCTTTTTGCCTAAAGAGTTACAGTTCGTTGTGAAAGCCCCAGCTCTCCACCACTGTACTATTCTGAGGTTTGTTATCTGCAGAAACAGTAAAGATTTAATCAGACGCTAAGTCAGACTAGTGTCAGAAGCAGATGCAGGACTTCGAACTGGTTCGTTCATGGCCAACGAGGGGAAAGAGGAAGAGGCCCACATTTTATTTAGTTTGTTAATTAGTTTTGATGAGGATGGGACAGAAGTTTTATTCTGCTGACCATAGCATTTCTATGAGTTAATTAACTTAGTAGTCTTTAATGACACATCTTCTAATGAGTTAATGAAATTTTGGTAGCATCTTACTTATAAATTTATGTATAAGTGTCTTCTAAAATTGTCTATAATTTACTTTATAGAAGTTATCATCTTTAAAAAAATCATTCTAGGGCTGAGCCCTGGTGGCGTAGTGCTTGTGCACAGGACTGCGGCCCACTGGGACGGAGGTTCAATTCCAGCAGTGGGGCTGGGCCTCCTACTCCCACCGCCGGAGAGCAGTGATGCCCCCCCCCCAAAAAAATAAATAAAAAATCGTTCTATTGGGGGTTCATACAGCTCTTAGCACAAACTACATGTACATCCATTGTATCAAGCACATTTACTACCATCATCATTATTTTTCCTGCGTCACTGCCCCCTGGTGGGAGTAGGAAGCCCAGCCTATCTCCTGGAGAGCTGCTACTGGATTTGAACTGCCAACCCTGTGTGCCGCAGTCCCGCACACAACCACTGTGCCACCGGGGCTCAGCTACCATCATCATTTTAAAAACATTTTCTTTCTACTTGAGTTCTTGGCATCAGCTCCTCATTTTTCCCTCCTTCACAAACCCTTGATAATTTATAAGTTGTTATTATCTTTTTAAGTCTTACACTGACTGATGTCGCCCATCACCCCTCTTCTGAGACCCAGATTTTAGAAATTTGGGTGCTATCCAGAATGTTCTTCTTCCTTATCCAATGTCCAAATCTCACATGCATAGGAGGTGACTGCAAATACCATGGCTTCTGTCAGGCCCGCCTTAGTGCTCAAAGTAAGATTCATGCTTTTCAGTACTTTAAAGAGGTCCTGGACACTTGATCTTAGCCAAAAGGCCAAGTACGGCCCACTGGGATGGAAGTTCAATTGCCACTCACAGGAGCAAAGGCTGGGCTTCCTACTCCCACCACCAGGGCAATGATGCCTTAAAAAAAAAAAAAAAGAGGTCCTGGGGAGCAGATTTACGCAGCATTTGATCCTGACTCCTGCTTCCATGAGCACAGATTGTGGATTCAAGCAAGATAAAGCCCTGGACAACTTTGATCCATTCCCCATCTATCAGGATGTTACCCGTTGGTCCAGTGACGAGTATAGTGATTTTCTTTACATTGAGTTGTAATCTATAATGCAGGCTGCAAGGGCTTATCAGCAAGTGCTTCCAGTCCTTCTGACTTCAACGCGTGAGGCTGAGTGATCTGCCTATCACAGGTTGTTCATAAGCCCTCCTCCAATCCTAATGCTGCATTCTACTTCATATAATCTAGCTTCTCTGATTATTTGATAATCCTAGAACATGTCACACTACTCACACGATGTTGCAGACAAGCTTGAAGCTGCTGAAACCGACCGGTTGCAACGCACTGGGCAGGCTCGATAGGACATAAGCTGCTTCACAGTGACCCTGCCCAAAAGCCAGGGTGCAATTGTATTTGACTCTCCCTACCTGCCTTCTAATTAAAAAGATGTCAAAGAAATGCTAAATCTTGGGAACATGTTTTAAGGTAACTAAGCGATTGTCAATATTTCAATCCTCCAGGCAATACAGTCAGTAAAATGGAAAATTTTGTACTCTTCAAGATGAATCCCTCTTTATGTACAGCATCAGAGTTTTGCTTTGGGGGCTTGTTGACCACCAGTCAACAAAATGATTGCGTACTTATCATGCGCTAAGAACGGTGCCAGGGCACAGAAATCATTGGGGGATGGCACGAGCCCACTGCCTGCGGTCACTGAGTTCACAGAGAGGCACAGACATCAGACAGCAGCAACTCAGTGCCACGGTGGAGTCAACTCTCCACATAAAGGCCCTTTAAGTCAGAGCAGAGCTGCTTCTGTGAGTTTCTGAGATTGTGGCGGCTTATGGGAGGAGAAAACCCCCTTCCTCTTCTGCAGAATGGCTGTGGTTTCGAACGGCTGATCTTGCTGTTAGCAGCCCAAAGCGTAAGCACTCTGCCACACGGGGTGCCACGCGGATGTCAAGTGCACTGCTTACCCCAGATGACTCATCCCAAGATCACAAAGATGGGAAAGACCATGAAAAAAGCTCGAGACGCTGTGGAAGCATATTTGGGGGAGCTGACAGGTAATGATATTCTGATAAATATGCACAGCCAGTTATCTAAGAGGCAAGGGAGGCAAGCCTTAGGTTGTAGCAATAGCTTATTTCCAAGGTGGAAAAGCACCTCTAGGACTGAGTTGAAGCTCTTGCCATGGCTAAAGTGAGAGTTGAGAACAGCTGTTCTGTAGGGAGACAGTGACACAGTATTCTCTGAGATGGTCTCCGGCATCTAGGTAATATCAAAGTGTAACAAAATAATTAGGCGTTTCTTGCACTGTTTTAAAATATAGTCTGTAATGTCTGTATTTCCAGTATAGGATTATATTTTAATTATTTTTATAATGGCTTAAAACAATGATCAATAATGATTGTGTTTAACCACCAGGCTTGTAAAACCGAAGCTCCCACAAGCTGATACAAGGTAGCTCCAGTTTCAGGGAACCTGACCCCATTTTGGAAAGGAGCAGGGCGTGCTGATGGAGTTGAGGGCAAAGGTGTCAAAGAAGACTTTCCTGAGGATACGACATTTGAAAGATGACTTGGAATTAGCTAAAGACAGAAGAGTTGAGAATAACAGGGGAAACCGCACGTGCAAATGCCTTGGGATTAAAGAACATCACATGCTTGAGAAACTGCAATCAAAGAAAGCTGAGGGGGGGAGACGGAAAACGGAGAGGAGACTTCTTGAAATACAGGGGCCAACTACAGTCCCTGCTTTCCAACACTGGTGGCATGACTTGAGATTTCTCAGAGAAGTAGTCATAGAGTTTTCACAATGGCCACATTTTTTCTTATGCCACTCCTAAAAAATTATCCCAATTGGCCTTATCATTCCCTGCTCACCCCTGGACCACTGTGCTCTCTCGCGTGAAGGTTATAAAGCACTGCTTCACACCAAAGTTTAAATACATATGTACCTGCGGTAGAAAGGTTAAGCTTCCTGCTCCTTAAAGGATAGGCTTGCTATTGAGACAGGCAAATAGAGGTTTCTTCAGAAACCTATTCAAAGGAGCCCTTTTCATTTTTTTAAAAATTGCATGGGCAGAATGCAAAACAGGGTGGGGGTGGGTCCTTGTTTTGGAGAGAACTTTCACACTATGATTCTTTTACCCAAGGCTCCGTGCTTCCCACCAAATGATTGGGTGAACATAGGGGGTGTGTGACACTCACACAGGGGACTGGCCCCTTTGCATGGCCCTCTTTGTCTTCCCTCCAGCGGTTAGGACGAGCCATCTTTGAACAGAACGGAAAGAGAAACCCCAAGGACTTTGGAAAAGCACATTCAAGATTCTGTCTGAAGTGGCAGAGGTCATTGGGAATAGATGCCTTACGGACAGTGGCACAGAGACTCAGAGGGGCAATGCTGAGACCACCCAGTCCCCTCCTCTTATCTGCCCCCACATTATTGACCTGTGGGACAGAGTGACAGACAGGCTGGCTTCCTAACCCATGGACTACAGGTCAAGGGACCACGTGGCTGAGAAATGAAGCACCAGAGAGAGACGAGGCTACCAAGTAGCTGAGAGACTGAGAACGGGAGAGGCTTGGTTGCTGGCTCAACTGTAGCCTTACAGGTTTGCTGATTGCTGCTTCCCTAATGTTAGTGTTAGGTGACCCCTGCCTGCCCCCTTGGTTCTGACTCACAGCCAACCCCTGTGCAACAGAGTGGAACACCCCCAGCTCCTGTGCCAGCCTCTGGATTGTTCTTGGTCTTGAGCTCATCATTGTTGTCACCCTGTCAATCCATCTTGTCAAAGACCTTCCTCGTTTTTTGCTGTCCCTCAGCGTCCCCTCCACTTTCCTCAACTTCCCTCTCAAACCCCTTTAGTTGTGACTATTGTCTGTGCCTTCTGTGCGGCTATGGCAATGAATTATTATTTGGGGGGGCATCACTGCCCTCTGGTGGTGGGAGTAGGAGGCCCAGCCTTTGCTCCTGTGGAGCTGGAATTGAACCTCCATCCCAGTGGGCCACAATCCCGCGCACAACCATTATGCCACCGGGGCTCAGCACTGGCAATGAATTCTGGAACCCAGCACAGTTGGAGAGAGGCGTAGGATAAACGGTGAGTGTCAAAATGGGTAAAGAAGGCTGGATTAGAGAGGCTTGTCCACCCTTTGCCTCATGGCAGTAGAAAACCAGAGGGGATCAGATATGTCTACCTCCATCGCTACGCCTTACAGCCTCACATAATGGAAAAATATGGAGAGTCTATATTAAGAGGGACTGTTTGTCCCAGAAAACAGATGCTCCTAGGGTGCTAATTTAAAGAGACAAACCCTCCCTTGAAAGTGTGTTTTGTTTTCTTTTCATCTTTTTGGGGGTTCCACAGGAGAGTTGTTTTTCAGAAGGGATCCATTCGGGCCAAATTACACTGACCAGCTGAATGTCCTCCACTGGAGCACACAGGTGCAACAGCTCTTAATAAGGCAGGTTGACTCAGAAGCCTTTGCAAGAGAATTCGTTTGAATGAATTCATTCAAATTCATTTCATTTCACACGCAGCCTGTCACCACAACTCTGCCTGATTGAGTCATTTCTTGGAAGTCCCCACCCGTCCTTATGAACAAACATGAAGCTCTTTCCCCACTCAGGCCCCCTTTAAACCCTGCCAATGAACTTGCTCTGGGAGGCGAGGGTCTGTGCTGCTTAAGCCTTCTCATCTCCAGTCACAATGCTTAACTAAAACTTCCTTTTAACAGACTTTTGCTTGTGGGGAAAACTTTGCCTACCTTGATTCTAGTAAGTTGAGGGCAAGAAAAGAAAAAATTACAATTGAGTCAATTCTGACTTACAGTGACCCTATGTAAGATGTCCTGGGGGGTGGGGGGGATAGATAAAGAGATGTCCCAGAATGTGAACCTTTCCAGGCATAAACAGCCTTATCTTTCTTTCTCTGATGGAGCAGCTGGTGGCTTTGAACGCAGACCTTGTGGCTTTAGCTTTATTTTCTAGGTACGTGGCTGTTAGTGTTCTATTCCCATAGATAGCTACTGTGAGTGGACGTGTGTTCCCATATAGACTGAGAACAACCTGCCGTGCTGTGACTGAACCATTTGGTGTTGCTGCCAGCAGAACATAGGCTTCCAGCTGTACAGCATCCTCACTGGTTATCCCCCTCCCCACCCCAACACACTCTTCTTTTTTTTCTTCAATAATTGCCATCCTGGTGTGTGTGTGAAGTGATATCTCATTGTGGTTTTGATGTGCATTTCTTCATTGTTGACAGCAGCCTTCGTGGTACGAGAGTTCTGCATCTGGCTGCTAAATGAGAAATCGGTAGTTCAAAAACACCCAGTGGCTCCTCATGAGAGAGACCTGGCATCTGCATCTCTAAAGATTACAATTCGAAAACTCTGTGGGGCAGTTCTAGGATGCCCTTTCTGGGTTGCTATGAGTTTTTGTTTTTAAAGGACTCACTGGCACCTCACAGCAGCAAATGATGGTGAGCATGTTTTCATGTGCTTACTGTCCACTCATACATCCTCTCTGACGAGCTCGCTCTTCAAGACCTTTGCTCGTTCTTTCAATGGAGCTGTTTGCACGTCAGAGGCGAGTACAACAGGGTTGTACACAGTTCTCGGCAAGGTTCCAGGAACTGAAAAGTCCTGGGGACTGTCCTTTGGGTTCACTTTTCTTTTTCTTCTATTTCCGAGAGTGAAAAAGCAAAACAAAACTTATTTTGACTGATTTCTCAGTGTCTAACTAAGCTCAATATCCTACCAGTTTTTAATAGCAAGAATTTGGTCCCACTGAAATTCCTGAATGCTCTCAGAGCACTACTTTTTCCTGGAAACAGGTAAGCCCTAGGAAACAGAAAGCAGAGCTTTCCAGCAGCTTTAGGCATGCTTTACACTAAAAGTGATATTAACATAGCTGATGACAAGAGCGAGAAATGAGGAAGGAGAGGCGAGCACCAAAAAGAGCAATAAGTGTTCTATAAAGACAAAGAAAAAATAGCTATGAGGATTTTGAAGGATAAGTGTAGAATCATGTATTTTACTCCAATGCTTTTTAGAGCCTTCTCTCTCTTTCTTTCTTTCTTTTTCTCCACCAAATCCACTGCTATCAAGTCACTGCTGGCTCATAGCCACCACATAAGATATGGTAGAACTGTCCCTATGAATTTTCAAGACTGTAATTACTAACAGTAGAAAGGCCTGGTAGTATAGAACTGCCAATTTTTTTGTTAGGAGTCCAACACACAACCAGTATGCTATCAGCGCTCATATATGAGAGAGAGAGTACTACTACAGAGAGAGAGAGAGAGAGAGAGAGAGAGAGAGAGAGAGAGAAAGAGACTCTGCTGGGCAGAACTTTGGTAGCATTTCTCCTGCTAGCTAAGCAAGTTGTCTGAGCTAGTGGCATCACCTGGGAAGGTTCTCTCTGGTCGTTGAATTTTTTCATAAAAGCAGTTTCACTTGACCCTCGTGTTTTATGATGGCTGGTTTAAGAGAACAGCGTGCAGCTGAGAAATTTTGTTTTCTGTTTGGGAAAAATGTCACAGAAACTGTTGTGATGTTGAACACAGGTTACAAGGACAGTGTTATGGGAAAAACTCAAGTGTATCGGTGGTCTTTTCATTTCAAAAAAGATGAAATGCTGATTGATGACAAATCTCATCCTGGACGACTGTCAACTCTCCAAATGGAAATACATTGACTTGTCGTACATGTGGAGTAGTTCCACCAGACTGTTAATCAAACTTTCTTTTTAGTGGTTCTGAAAAGACCAGTTCTCAATCTGTGGGTCACAATCCCTTTGGGAGTTGAATGACACTTTCACAGGAGTTACCTGATTCATAACAGTAGCAAAATGACAGTTATGAAGAATAATCTTATGGTTGGGTGTTCACCACAACATGAGGAACTGGCGGCATAAGGAAGGTTGAAAACCACTGGCCTAGATGAACTCAGAGTCTCAACAGGTCACTCCTCAACTTTCCCTTCAAGTTCTTCTTCAGTTTGATAAGGCTATAAATTCAGCCTTGGCTTAGCGGGTCAGGAACAGACTCGATTTCAGGGACTCTCTAAATATGGCCAGATTCTATGATAATATGTGCACTTTTGTTTTAAATGATGGTGACAGAGCTTATTAAAGTGGATAAATTGAAAGTTGTAGCCCATGATGGTAAAAATACTGGCTCCAACACTACAGAATGAATAAAGGAAAAGTAAAAGAAAGACTTTGTCATGCCATCTTCTGTTCATCGCATTTTGAGAACATAGAAGAGACTTTGAAAATTTATTCTACCCATGCAGAAATGACTACACTGTGCTATACTAGCATAGAATGCCCATAGAAAGAAGCTTATAACTGTACCCTCTTATCTTTATCATACAGCATGGAAAAACTGAACTTTTAAAAAAATGACAAATCAGAAGTTCTTACCTTCTGTTAACAAACTCATTTTAAAACATTTTTTAAAAAAGCAAAAGAAAAGCCTGACTGTGGCAAGTGGGAGACTGGTTTTGCCCTCATGACAATGCAGGTACTCATGCAGCCATTGCAGTGCAAAACACAGCGTGCCTCTCTTGCCCCACTCACCTTGCTTCCTTGTTCCATGCGACCTCTTTTTGTTTCCGTAAATAAAGAGAGGCATGAAAAGACAGCAATTGGAAGAGGTGAAGAAAAAAATGGGGGAGGTTGCTGTCAGCCCCCCAAACAGATGAGTTTAAAAATGTTTCCAAGAATTGATTCGCAGATTTGACAAATGTAATGGGGAATACTTTGAAGATAATATGATTGTGTGGCAGTCATGTGCTTATGTTAATTTTATGATTGAAATGTAGGGGTGGAGTCTAGCCTGTTCATCTGGAGATAGCCATTGAGTAGCCAATGAGGCCTCTATGTGGGCATGGCTTTCTCCTGAGACTTCTGGGAAATCTTGCGATATTTCCCTCGTGAAGATGAGAAGCTATCGCCCCCAGTCATTGGGAGTTAGTCTCAGAGACATTAATCACGGACAAGACAAGTTGGCAGGGTTCAAGAAGCTGGAGGAGTTGGCGGAGAAACCACATGGCTTTGCCCTGATGGAGCCAGACCTGTGAAGCTGAGGCGGCCACATGGAGATCTCTGCCAGCAATGAGTTGCTTCTGCTGTTGATGGACCCTGAGCCCTGGAAGCAAGGAGCCATGGGGAGACCCCTGCCAGTGCCAGAATTCTGCACCCACTGACCTGTGACTTCGTGAGTCGGAGAGAGATTTTGTAGACTGATTTCAGGCATATGGGTTAATATCGGACTTATGTCTTTGTACTGGACTGGATTGGGATGCCTTCTTTGGGTCACATTCCTTTTGTATATAAACCCTTTCCTTATATCCATATGCATGTCTATGAAATTTGTTCCTCTAGTCTACCCGGACTGACATAGATTGTCTTGAAAAAAAATTTTTTAAATACATAGCTTTGAAAAATTTTGGTTTTTACAGCATACCCCCTCATATGTATTTCCAAAAATATACTTCCAAAATAGGTAAATATTTCTTAATTAACGATGGGACCAAAACCATAGTTATAACAAAATACTGCTCTTTGTTTATTTATCTACTTGAATTTTACATTTCCTTAAGGTTAATGTATGTGATATTTCCCAAATACAATTACCTGACATTCTTTTTATAGCTATGAATCAAGCAGCCATTAATTTTTTAAAAAAGATTTTACAAGCAGGTTAAATAGCATTTTTCTAAGATGCTGTGCACATCAAATATATGACAAGCCTGATTTGGAATTGTGAATACACATAACAAAAAAGGCTGTATACATCCTATTTTCTCCTTCATAGTAGTTTATTTTATGAGCACCAGGTTACAAATATTTAGAATGGACATGAATGATTTTACTCATTTCCCAACACTTGCTATGTTAGCCTAGTTTGATTCAGTATATATTCAGTAACAAATTTCCTGGAATGTTCTATAATAAATGTGTGTAGATGTTATGGTATAGGAAAACACACACACGCGCGCGCGCGAATGCTAAAATCCCAACTTTCGTTTTACAATAACCTGAGGAGACTAGAAGGTTTTATATCACTCATGACTTGGTGAAATAATAGCTTTCTCACTCTTACTCAGTTGAAATTTCCATTGTTTGGCTGATGCTCAAGGATGGGAAACATTTAAAATAACCGTTCAGCTCTTTGTGAGTAAGTCTAATCTAAAACAAATTTGTTTTCAGTTGTAAAAAAAGACATGCCGTTAAAAACATATATTGAACTAAATGACTGAATTTTCACCTTTCACTTTTCACCTGCCAGGACCCTAGGCAACACGGGGATTGAAATGTCTGGGATTGCTATACCAGGCACGCTCAGGGAAGAACTTGCCGACCAAAGGCAGATGTTGATGACTAGCAATAAATCATATGTCTGAGGATTCTTCCAGCTAAATGGTGTCGTTTTTCTTTACTTGCCTCTAGAGACCAGTTTTGAAGGTTGGATTTGTGACTCTGGAACCTACTATGCTCTCTTTCAACCCCCAGGCTGTGTTGCCTTATTTATAAAACATATAGCACGTACCTCTAGGCCATTCTCCTCGTGTGCATTAAATCCCAATGCTGCATTGTTTCTTCTTCTCTTTGATTTTGGAAGGAAATAGAATGGATGAAGTAGAGCATAGAAAGGCAGTCTACCCTACGGGATACTGGCGAGAGTCCTGCCTTGGGGTCAGGAGTTCTCCTCCTGGAGCCACCAGGAGGTGTGCTGGGGAGTTTGGGCAAGTCCCTGCACCTCTCTGGGCCTCTTTCTTCCTTTTTAAAGTGGAAGTTTTGAATGGCTAATGCTTCATGTTCCTTCAAACTTGAATATTCTCTGAAGTTGTACAGACATCTGTGTGTTGCTGAGCCCTGGTAGCTTAAGGGGTTGTGTGCTGGGCTCCTAACCCCAAGATCAGCCATTCAAATCCACCAGCCATTCCATGGATGAACAGTGAGGCTTTCTTCCACCTTGAAGACTTAGGGCGCTCTGGGGCTATTGAGCAAAGGCAGGACTGCTAACCGTAAGGTTGGTGGTTTAAACCCACCAGTCATTCTGTGGAAGAACGATGAAGCTTTATAAAGATTTATGCCCCAGAAGGCTTACCTAGAACCACTTTGAATTGGAACTGACTCTCTGAAAGTGACGTGGCTTCTCAATTTTACAGGTGTGCATGCAATTGTTATCCTTTCAGCTGTAAGCAATAGAAACACGGAGTCCCTTTGCTTAATTACTTAGCCTTGCATTATTCTTTATAGCTCAAAGATTTGTAGCTGGCTATCATTGGTGGCACAATGGGTTAAGTATGGCCCGCTAACTGGTGGGTCAGTGGTTCAAATTCACCAGCCTGTCCTTGAGTCAGATGAGATTTTTTGATGACTGTATAATGCCCCTGGAGGCGATTGAATGACGGAACTGTGTGAATTGTGTTATATGTACATTATATGCCAATAAAGCCGCTGAGGTGGTGCGAGGGCGATCCCTCTATTTCTATAAAGATGTACAGTAGTGGAAGCCCTATAGAGTCGATCTTTTCTGCCTCATAGGGTTTCTATGAATCAGAAGCCACTTGATGGCAATGGGTTTAAATGTATGTATGTATACTCAAATATAAGCCACAGCACCTAATTTTACCACAAAAAACTGGGGGGGGCTTTTCAGCATAAAAAAATGTGCTGAAAAAACTCAGCTTATACTCAATTGTATACAGTGTTATATATAAATATTGTATATACATATATATGTGTGTATAATATATATACATATTTTCAACAATGTCAAGGATAACCTTTTTTTAAAAAAAAAAAACAGATTTGTCAATGTTCTCACTGTTGCCATTGAGTATATTCAGACTTTATCAATGCCACGTGAACTACCCTAATAGAGTTTTCTTGGCCGCAATCTTTAAAGAAACCGGCTGCAGCTCTTTCTCCCACGGAGCCACTGCATGAGTCGAAACCCCCAACCTTTCAGTTACCGGGCAAGCACTTAGCCCTTGTGCTGCCAGGGCCCCTTCAAACACACTGATAAAGACATAATGGATGCAGCAAACTGCTCATAATGAAAGTTTGCAGCGTACTGCCTACTTCAATGTGACTGAGAACGATTTTCAGAGCTTCGGTGTCCTACGTGGGAGAGAGCTCTCCCACCAACATGGGTCTGAGGATGGTTGACTATGGAAGAGAGAGGGTGGGATGTCTGTGCATCGCAGCCTGGAGCTGATATATACCACTACACTGGCCATGACTTGTCGTGTGATCCCATCCCACTGGCAAGAAAATGAAGAATCCCTGTCTTCTATATGCCAGGAGCCAGAATCTCAGAGTCTACTGGATTGCAGTGAATTTAGAATATATATATTCTGGAACAGGAGTCCTGGTGGTAACGTTTGGTAAGCTAGCCACAAGGTCGGCAGTTAAAACCCACCAGCCGCTCTGAAAGAGAAAGATGAAGCTGTGCGTACTGGAAAGTGTTCACAACTTGGGAAAGTCTCTATAGGGTGTTTAAGAGTTAGAATCCATTTTATGGCCATGGGTTTGGTTTTGGGGGTAAGGGGAAAGTAGGGTGGGGGGAGAAAGGGGCAACCAATCACAAGGATCTGCATATGTGCTGGACACATGGATGGAGAAATGGATTGTGACAAGAGTTGTAAGACCCGCCAATAAAATGAAAAAATTAATTGGATGTCTCATGAAACTATGACTCTAAACCAGAAAATCAAGAAACAAAATCTTAGGCGGTTTTGTATATAACCACTCTCTGTAACTACTCTTTTTTTTTTTTGTCATTGTAAGTATGTTTATCACACACTCTTTCAATTAAACTTTTTACAAGTTGTGTGCAACTTACTGTGAACTTGTGTGCAAGTTACTGATAGCAATTGCAACAATGGGCTATTGTGGCAGTCATGTGCTTATGTTAATTTCATGATTGAGGTGTAGGGGTGGAGTCTAGCCTATTAATCTGGAGATAGCCATTGAGTAGCCAATGAGGCCTCCTTGTGGGCATGGCTTTCTCCTGAGACTTCTGGGAAAACTCGTGATATTTCCCTCATGGAGATGAGAAGCTATCTCCCCAGTTACTGGGAGTTAGTCACTGAGACAACAAACTACGGAGAAGACAAGATGGCAGCGTCTGAGGAGCTGTAAGATCCAGAGGAGAAGCCACATGGCCCTACCCTGATGGAATCAGACCTCTGAAGCTGGTGAAGCCACACAGAGAGCCCTGCCAGCACTGAGTGGCTTCTGCTACCCTGGGATGCTGTCGATGGACCCTGACCCTGGAAGCAAGGAGCCATGGGGAGACTCCTGCTAGCGCCAGGACTCTGCACCCACTGACCTGTGACTTCATGAGTCCGAAGGAGACGTTATAGACTGGTATCGGGCATATGGGCTAATATCGGACTTATTACTTTGAACTGGACTGGGTTGGGATGCTTTCTTAATGTCCTATTCCTCTTGTATATAAACCTTACTCTTATACCTATATGCTTGTCTATGAATTTTGTTTCTCTGGTCTACCTGGACTAACACAGCTATACAACCCTATCCTTACTCAATTCAATTTTTCAATCAATATTGGCTTCCAATCCCCCAAGCAGAATCCTGGTTTCCTGGAGCACAAAACCATGAATACTTATTTTCTGGTTTTCTTGGATTGAGATCTTTCTTGGTTCACTTGTTATTATTGTTTGTTTATGTTTTTCTTTATATGAAATCCAGGATATGTAAATCTACAGAGACAATAACTGGATTAATAGTCTCTCAAGGTTATGGTAAGAAAGGTTGGTGGGTAAATGGACTGTTAATAATAATCAGTACAGGACTGAGCCCCGGAGGTGTAGTGGTTGTGTGCAGGACTGCGGCCCACTGGGATGGAGGTTCAATTCCAGCTCCATGGAGCATGGCCTTCCTACTCCCACCACCAGAGGGCAATGATGCCCCCCCCCCAAAAAAAAAACAACAAAAAAAAATAATCAGTACAAGAATGTGAAAATGTGCTGGGCCCCGGTGGTGTAGTGGTTGAGTGTGGGACTGCAGCCCATTGGCTTGGTGCTTCAAATCCAGCAGCAGCTCTCTGGGAGCAAGGCTGGGTAGCTCCCACAACCACCAGAGGGCAGTGATGCTCCCCACCCCAAAAAAAAGAATGTGGGAAATGTTCTGAAATTGATTGTTGTCCTGACTGCACAACTCTTTTTAATATGTTAAAACCGTTGAATTGTATGCTTTGTGAATTATATGTCAATGAAACTGTAAAAACAAAACAAAAAACCTTGACTATGTCCTGTAGTGCTGTGTCATGGGTTGAAAATTGCATGGCACATTAAATTAAAGCATGCATGAATTCAACCAATCTTTGTTCTTACCCCCCCCCTCCTTTGTCACAGCAGGTATTGTTTACCTCTTCATTTACCTCTATACGTCTGATAGCCTCTAAGTACTTGAAAAGTTAGTTCTGAGGAACTGTTCTCCTGGTTTCTTTCTCAGGGCTTTGCAAGAAAGTTATTTTCTCTTCTCCAAAGGCTATGTTCCCAGAGAGGCCTTCTCTCTGCAGGAGAAGGGATCTTTTTTCGATTGGTTTACACCTATGACTCGATGCCTTAACCTGGACTTGTGTACTATTCCAACCTCTGCTTCCTACAAACAGCAGCAGCTTTCACACCTTACATTACGGTAATGCATCTTGTCAGCAAGTGCAACTGGCAAAGAGGAATCAATAGAGCAGATTATCGCAGCAACCACTGAATCTATTAGGAGGGAGACTGTGCATTTGTGCCGGGAGGAGAAAGGGAGGGAAGCGTAAGTACACATGCCGCTTTCTCAGTGGGAATGTGACGGCTGAGCCCTGAACCCACTCAGTGAGTTGGGAGGTGAGCAGACAGGAAGGCAGGCAGCCACATAATGCACGGGCCCTCCTCTCTGGGAGGCCCCTGTCAGCTGAGGGAACCACAAATCAACTCACACAGGAGAAAAGGAGAATGCGAGCTGTATCATCCGAAAAAGTCATGCTGGCCCTCCGAGGGTCATTGGCAGCCATTTTCTGACGTGCCAAATATGGTAGCCAGATGCTGGGGTTGTAATCTGTGTCTTCTCCAGGCGCAGGCTCGCTTGCACACCATACTGAGCTATCGCAATGAGGTGGTCTAAGGAAAGGTCGGCAATCTGCGGTTCTTCCAGTGTGAATGCGTACCTCTGAGGTCACATGGAAAACATTGGAAGGTTATTATTTCTGATCACAGTGATGTCATTTGTTTGGAAAAAACATACTTCAGGCTCTTGAGTGATTTTAAAGTTGTTACGAAGGACAGGATTGGCTCTTCGGCCTCAAGAGTTTGCCGACCCGTGGCCTGAGGGGAAATAAGAGCTAAGAAAATGAATCTTCAGCGCTCCCTTGTGCTAGTCCCCAGATGAGCAGATATTGCCTCTAGTCTATGTGAACTCGTCCAGCACGGCCCACCCGCCCTAGTATGTAAGCCCAGTCCTTTAGGAACTTTTACTTATGAATTGGGTGAAGGCCTACAGAGGAGATCGCTTTCCCAACAAATGTTGAACATGTTGTTCCCAGCCACTGACTGCGAGCTCTATGGGTCACAGACCACGTCCTCCTTGGGCTCTCTGTTCTCATTCCTCCTTTCCCCCTAGTCCTTCTGAATGCTGGCCTTGAGTAAATACTGCCTTTTAAAAATCGCAGAGTCGCTGTTTTGATTTGCATTTTCAGAATGGCTAATGATCTCGAGCATTTTTATATATCTAACATTTGAATGTCATTTTTCGTAAACTGTTCATGTCTCTTGTTCACTCTTCAGTTGGATTGTTTGTTTTTTCTTACTGATTACATAAATTGATGGATCAATACCTTTGAAGAATGAAATTTAATTGATGAATTTGAACAATTAATTAATTGATAATGTAGCAGATGTGTTAAATACAATTTTCAAGATGACTGGCTAGGGCTCCACTAAGGGAATGAGATAAAAACAGAAGCATTTAAAAATAAATGCTCAAGAGCTGAGCCCTGGTGGTGTAAGTGGTTGAGTACAGGACTGCGGCCCGTGGGCTTGGCAGTTCAAATTCAGCAGCGGCTCCCAGGAGCAGTGCTGGGTAGCTCCCACGATCACCAGAGGGCAGTGATGCCCAAAAAACAACAACAAAAAAAGAATTCTCAAGATTGGGCATCACGGATGGCTTTTGTAAATAGCCAGGCAAAGGGCTTCATGCTAACAGAAAGGGTTTTTTTCATAGTTACCAAGGAAGGGGGAAGGAAAAGAAGCTAAATTACCAGTTATTGGGTAGGCACAAGTTTAACTTGGTGAAGGAGAAGGCAATAGACAATAAGAAGTGTTGGAGACAAGGCAAGACCCTAGAAGTACGAGTGAAAAGTAACAGGGTAAGTTACATAATCCTGTAATAATGGTAGTCAAGAAATAGATGCTTAGATAGACATGCAGACTAAATGAGTATTGGAAGGAGAGTGAGAATAAATCCACCAATATATATGTTCGTGTTAGTCTGGGTTGACTGAGAAACAAATCCAGGGAAATTCATATATGTATTAAAAAAGAGTTTTATATCAAAGAGTAATTGTATATTAAGAAAACAACCCAGGCAAGTCTGGATCAAGTCCATAAGTTTGATATTAGCCTATATGTCCAATACCAGTCTATAAATTCCTCCTCAGCCCCATGTAACACATGCAATGATGCCAAAGGCAGGAAGATTGCAGGTTAGTGGGCAGAAGTCTTGTGAATCCCGTGGTAGTTGGAAGCATCTGAGTGATGATGTGGGTCTCCACTTGGGTCCTCCAGCTCCAAGATCCTGGCTGCCTCAATGTAGTTCCATGTGGCTTGTCCACAGAAATGCGCAGCCAAGAGAAAGAGAGATATCCTAGAATCTTCCATAAGAAGACCCTATCCACAAGGAGGGATCAGGCTGTGGCCTGATTGACAGGCTAGACTCTACCTCTTTATTCAAGTTGACAGAAGATTATATAACTGCCAGAAGGTTTGACAGAGAATATTTGTGCATGTGTATGTCCTACAAATATATCCATGAATGTAGTGGTGCATACAAAACTTTTCTTATGAAAAGTTTGCAACCCTAATCAAATACCTGGAGTTACTAGGCCTGGGGACTCAGGACCATAGTCTTGGGAAATACTAAGGTGAATTGGCATAACAGAGTCCACAAAGACAATGTTCCCTGTTCTTAGTTCCTTGTCTGTTGTACCATTGCTGAAAATGTTTTCCCACTCTGTGGATTCTCTCTTTACTCTTTTGATGCAGTCTTTTATTCACGTGTTTTCTGTCTCATAGGTCCCAGTCATCTTTTTTTGTCCTCTATTGTGTGGCTTCCTTCATCACATTTGATAGCATGTCTATGAGATGCAATAGGGCCTTTAAGTTTGCCCCTATTTTCTCATTGATCATCGTTAAATTTCTGAAACTTCTACTTAAGTCTTTGATCCATCTTGAGTTTGTTTTTATACAGAGGGTGAGATATGGGTCCCATTTCATTCTTTTGCAGATGGAGATCCATTTTAGCTAGTGCCTTTTGTTGGAGACTTACCTATTGGTGGTGTTTTTGTTGTTGGTGATGTCTTTAAGTTTAATGTGATGTAAGTGGAAGTTTACAGAGAAAATTGGCTTTTCACTCAACAGCTCATACACATTTTGATTCATGACTACTTACCATCCTCACCGTGTAAAAGCACTTCCCCTCCTTTCTCCCTGTGTTTGGCATTCTTTACTGTCCTTCCATGCTTTCTGCGCTTCATTCTGGGCAAATGCTGCTCTTCGATCTCATATGAATCATTGTTCTAAGGGGTGTTTACTGTCCTAGTGCTACTGCTCACCTTTTAGGTCTGTCTATTGTTTTGTTGGATGTGGAGCCAGTGGGATGACTTAAAGGGTTAAAGGGTGACTAAGGGACACCGGCTTGGGGGTTCCACCATTCTCTATCCAACTGGTAAACCTCATCTTATTACTATTATTATTTTGACTCCCCACCTCCCTCCCCATACACACATATAACTTCAACTCTCTCCAGGACCTAATATTATGATCTCTCTCTGACTGGTCAACAATGGTCACCATGCCCCATCTAGTTCTTCAAGTGCCCAACATGTGGGAGTTGAGCTTCAAGTGGTTCTTTGGACTAATTATTTCCATGCATGTTCAATTTCCTTCATTCTTCTTTGGTTCAGACAAGAAAAGACCAATAGCTGTATCTTAGATGGCCACTCAGAAGCTTTTAAGACCCCAGTTACAGCTTAACAGAGTAGGATGTTACATATTCTTTTTGTGGACTCTGTTATGCCCATTGACCTTGATGTGCCCAAGACTATGTTCCTGAACCCCTCAGACTCAGTAACTTGTTCTCCAGTTTCTGTTTATTTATAGATATCTATTTAACAAAATATTATATGTAAGGCATGCCCTACCTACTGGATAAAGGGTTGGTGAAATCAAGCTGGGAAAATGTACCCAAGGTTTTCTGGGCAGACGACTAACAGTGACCACCCAAGGAGGTGACATTTAACGTGATATTGCAATGGCAAGGAAAAGCTAGGCAAGCTAAATTAGAGGAAGGACAGAAAGGCAGAGGAGAATGAGCTTGGCTGATAAGGTCAGCAGGTCTGCATCACAGGAGACGAAGTAGAGACGAAGTGATTCATGGTGACCAGAAAATGAAGGACTCTGCTGGCCAGGAATGACGTTGGGAGACATCTGAATGCTGTTTGCTGCTGCTTTTGTTTTGTTTTGTTTTCCGACCTACATGGTTTTCTAGATAAAGTGTGATTTTAAGATTTAAGATTATAAAATGAAATTCCTTTTTTAAGTAAAGGTGTTTAAAGAAAAGAGTAAGAACCCACGCAAGCATTAAATGCATAATACAAATACAACCATGACTACTAAAGGGATGCCTGAATGACTCAAGATGAGGAAATGCTGCTGCCTTCAGGTGCAAGAGTTTGGGGGGGGGGTCTCAGATTGCTTAGGAGATCAAGTGAGCAGTAATTTGCACTAATTTGAGAAGGCATCAGGTTAGAGCGAGATGCAGAGGTCGTAATGCCTAGTGGAATATTAAAAAATCCAAGATGTCCATGCAATGTAAGCACAGACTATCTCATGGGTCATTTGGCTGATGCCTGGAAGCATTCCCCACTCCTTTCTCAAACATTTTCTTCAAAATGCCAGCCACTGTCTCTTTATGCCTTAATTTACATTTTAAAGTTGATCTTGATAATGATTTTAAATGCAAAATTTCCCCAGCACAAAAATTTTAGGCTATAGGAAAAAAGGGACTCATATTGTAATGAACCTCACCTTGCAGAAACATAACTCTGACACTTCAGTATACACAGGAAACAGAAATAGAATAAGAACGATACCACAAAAGAATCTCATTTTCATGATTCTCAGGTCTATTTTAAAATCTGTGTCTGAGACTATTTGCATGTCTGAAATCATCATACCAGCATATCTAGAACCCTGATTTTTTTTTGCCTGTGGTTTGAAATTATAAGTTACATTTAACTAAGATTTCCTTCTCATTGTTAAAAATGAGACTTAAGTGGTTATGGTTTCCAGTATATATGAGCATGTACATAATGTCATATATATAATAAAAAAGGCACTGGAAATTGTTTCGTGGTTTGACAGATCAATATTTTAAGTATCACTACAGCTTAGGATATAGACATCAATACATTAGTACTGGGCGGAGAAATGATCAAGTAAGACAATCAATCAGCATTGCCCATGACTTTGTCAGTTATCTTCATAGTACAGTAAGAAATTTCAGAAATATACAGGGTCTTGCAAGACTTCTTTAGCAAAATTACACCTCCAACAGCAGATACCTCCTTCCAGAAGAACTTGCAATTATAAATCTTCAGGTAAGTCTCCTTGCAGGACAGAAAATAAGGTAGCTGTTCTTATAAGAGTTCTTGTTTTAACACCCTGCCAATAAGATTTTTATAACTGACTTATGGCTTCAATGATACTTTCTCTTTGAAGTTTCAGGTAAGAGAGAAATCACTCTCTCTTTCTCAGCCACCTTTTGCTCATTATGAGAACTTAATTTTTTTTTAGGACTTGTAATTTTTAAGTCACATTCTGGAATGCCATTATTTAGTTTCAAATCCAGATGGAGCACAATTGTTTTGAGCAAACATTTTATTGGAAAAAAACCCCAGAAAATTCGATATAACATGCTTCAGATTCCATGGTGACTAAGGGTAAAGATGACTATATATTTTTAAATTTTTAAATCATTTTATCAGGAGCTCTTACAGATATCATAACAATCCATAGTTCAATCACATCAAGCAGTATTGTACAATTGATAGTCCAATCAGTTTCAATACATTTTCTTTCTTCTTGAACTCCTTGATATCAGCTCCCTCTTTTCCTCTCCTTGAACCCCCCTCCAGAAACCCATATTATTACCCCTCCACAAGAGTTTTTTGTTGCCATATCTTACACAATCCAATATATCCATTCACATACAATTCTGCTCCCCTCCCCCCCCCCTTGGTAGTCTCTTCCTATACCCCCAGGGAACCATTATTCCTATTCCAGATTCTGAAGGGCTATCTTTCTTGGCTTTCGTGTACCAAGTGATCTTAAATATACAAATGAACATATGCAAATCTAACATGATTAATGATATAAAACAAATTAAAAACATAATAGTAAGGGGAGGACATATTAAAAAACTAGAAGATATACTAGAGGATGGTTTAGGTGATATACTTCACCCCGATTTTTCATCCCTTCTGTGTGGCCCTTCTGAGAGGGACTGTCCAATTATCTAACAGGTGGGTTTGGTCTCCACTACATTCATGCCCTTTCACATCAATTTGCTTGTTTTTGAACTTCTGACACCTTTTCCCTTTGATACCTCGTGATCACACAGGCTAGTGTGTTTTCTCCAAGTGGGCTTTGTTGCTTCCCTTCTAGATGGCTGATTGTTTAACTGCCAGCTTTTTAAACCCCAGGCCCTGTATCTTTTAATAGCTGGACACCATCAGCTTTCTTCATCACATTTGCTTATGCATAAACAATTCAGCAATTGTGTCAGGAAGGTGTCATACAGTGCCACATTGTTAGAACAAACCATTCTGGAGGTTTAGTAGAGGCCCAAAGTCCATCTGCTTCCTTGTTGCATCTGTGTGTATATACATACACAAACAAATGCACATATGTTCATATTTATACATACATGTTTATTTCATCTTTTCGTTTTCCTTTCCTCCTACCCCATTATTATATTTACCCTTCATTCACCTCTCAAGAATTCCTCTCGGATACAATTCAATTGAGTAAACACAACCAAAAAAGCTTCACCCTCCTCATCATCAATTTTAGAACACTTACTCCTCCCCTGTACCCATCATTGTTGGTTCCCACTCCCCCCTCCCCTCACCTCCCCTCCCATGGTCCCCAGTAACTGTCAGATCAGTTGCTGTTTCTGTATGATTACTTATCCTGCCTATCTTGCATAGATAAACTCCAGGAAGAATAAACAAACAAACAAACAAATATACAGATAGTCACAAGCCTAGCAGGGATTCTGACATAGAGCAGATAGATATCTCTCTGTTAAACAGAGAAGGACATGTTTTAAACCATTGGCCCAGTCCCGCTTTGTACCAGAATTGCCTATTCCAGGCCTCCCTTAGCTAACAATTCATTCACCCTTCAGTCTTCATGTCCCACAGTTGAGCCTCCTAAATGTCCCCATTGCTATTCCTGCAATCAGGGATGGAGTGGTCTAGTGCCGCACCCACCCATCCTCATACACACACCAGTTATGCCATTAGATATTCAGTGTGTCCCCTTTGTGAGTAAGTAATCCCTAACCAGTTCAGATGGGGTGCCAAGTCCTGCCCCCAGAGGAAGAAGTTTGTGATCTGGATACTTCTGAGACTTCTTGGCTTTACTCCCATCACTGGTCCGATTTGCTCCTCTCCTGATTTGCCCCCATGTGTATGGTCCAGACTGGCAGCGCTGTCCTCGCTGTATCTTCAAGGCTGTCCTCTGCAGCACTCAAGATGGGTATTTTTAAATTTGCCTGTCACCGAGACCTCTTAATCCACTGACTACATATGAAATTAAATTGCAAAGTTCTCTTTGGAAATAGACACAACTGACTCCCAGTAAAGTGTCAAATGAGCAGTGAGAGTAGAGCTGCT